>OY755213.1:25064221-25309821 GCA_963576765.1 Draba incana
CATATTGCCCTCTGACAGAAATACGAACTTTAAATTATTTTGATTCAAGACCCCCCCCCCCCCCCCCCCCTTTTTTTTACTTATTTATTTATTTGAATTTTATATTTTCGTTTTGGATACCAACTAAACTAATCACACAATATCCCCTGTTTTTTTATCTCTTTTTCTTTTGTACGATTCGGGAGTAGTAACCGATTTTAGAAATCGAAATACAGGGAGCCCCTCCCCCTCAAAAAATTTGATTTATTTGTCTTATTATTAATCAAGAATTTTGTATATAGCTAGAACGGCCCTCACAAATTGTGAATACTAATTTGTTAAGAATGAATCGAATTGAAGCTATAGCGTCATCATTTGCTGGAATAGAAATATCCGCGAGATCGGGATTACAATTTGTATCGATTAAAGAAATCGTTGGAATTCCCAAAGTTATACACTCTCTCAGAGCCGTATATTCTTCTTGCTGATCGATGATGATTACAATATCAGGCAATCCTGTCATATATTTAATCCCGCCTAGATATGTTTCCAAACGAGATAATTGTCTCTTCAACACAGCTGCATCCCTTTTCGGAAGACGGTTGAACCCCTCTGTCTTTTGTTCAGTTCTCAAGTCCCTAAATTTATGAAGTCTTTTTTCTGTAGTGGACCAATTTGTTAACATACCGCCGAGCCACTTTTTATTAACATAATGACATCGAGCCCTTATTGCAGCCCGCAACACTAAATCAGCTGCTTTATTTTTTGTTCCAACAATTAAGAATTGTTTTCCCCTACTTGCTGCATCAAAAACTAAATCACAAGCTTCTGATAAAAAACGAGCAGTTCTAGTCAGATTTATAATATGAATACCTTTACGCTTTGCAGAAATATAAGGTGCCATTCTAGGATTCCATTTCCTAGTACCATGTCCAAAATGAACTCCTGCTCTCATCATCTCTTCCAAATCGATGTTCCAATATCTTTTTGTCATTTCTTTTCACACTTAAAAAGGGGGGTACCCCCAAACTAAAATAAAATTTTGTTCCGATGGAACCTTCTCTTGTACCGGGGACGGCCATTTATGCATGAGCTGAGCCATTATTTTTTATTCATTAATATCTTTATTAGTTTTAACAAATTACCAAAATTAGTATTAACAAATTACCAAAGCAAATGACTACAGCAAACAACAAAAAATGAAATTCAAAAAAGAAATCTGCTATTAGGATTTATTAAATCCTAGAAAAGGCAGATTTTGATATAGAAGAGTCAAAAAATTCCCTGTGGTAAAATAAAATATCTTTCATATCTCCCTCGAATAAAGATAAATTCTTTGTTCTTTTTTCCAAAAGAGTGTTGGTATGTTGCCGCGAACAATGCACCAATCCTTTGTTGAATCCGGTCCCGGCGGGGATCATCCCCCCTAGAACAACATTTTCTTTCAGGCCTTTCAACCAATCGATACGACCCCGAAGAGCAGCTTTTGCTAAAACTCGAGCAGTTTCTTGAAAACTTGCTTCGGATATAAAACTTTGAGTATTCAAAGATGCTTAAGTTATTCCTAATAAAATGGCTCGATAACAGATTGCTTCTTCTAAAGCACGCCCCGTTCGTTCTGCTCGTAACAATCCAATAAGTTCTCCAGGTAAAAAAACATTAGACATTCCCTCTTCTGAAACCAAAACTTTTGATGTTATTTGACGTACAATAATTTCGATATGCCTATTATGAATCTGCACCCCCTGGGATCGATAAACCTTTTGAATCTTATTAACCAAAGAAATACGACTTTGCACTATAGTTAGCTCAGCACCAATCAAGAACCCCCAAGGAATTCCAAGAATTCTTGTTATACACTTGTTCCAACCCTTAATCCGCTTTTCTAAATTCAGCGATATTGAATCAATCGAGCGGACTTCTAACACTTGTTCTACTTTTGGAAGACCTTGTGTTATATCGCCGGATCTCGATTTTTCATATATAAATGTAACTAATGTATCCCCCTCGTAAAGAATTTCTCTGTAACTAATGCCCGTGAACTAATGTAACTAATGCCCGTGAACTTTTGCTCCCGGAGTAGCCAAATAGGGCTTAGCGGATCTTATTACTATAGAATCCCTTTGAACAATTAAAACTTGACCCGATTTAAGGTGTGGGTCTTTTTTGGCTATACATAAATTTTCACAAAAAAACTGTCCAAGACTTATTATTGTAGACGTTTCCTCACAATAATTATGATGATAATTTTGATGAAGAAAATACCAATTCAATTTGAGTGGATTCAAAACACCGTTACTGTATCGATCTAGATTAAAAATTCTTCCGTTTTCATCGATTAAATAAGAGTTAATTACTTGAAAAATATATTTTACCTTATTAAGTTGCAAATATTTAATTGCCGCGATCTTATTATGAGTTAGTAAAGGCAAAAATGAGTACCAATTCGAAATTTGAATGGCTGTTCCTAAGGGGCCCGATGCATTTTTAATTCTAATTAGAGGATTTATTTTTATTGATTGGTTTATCACATTGTGATATTTTACATGATTAAATAGACCTATTCTAAAACAATTAGAGGATGATAAAATTAACAAAGATTGGGATTCCTTATTGCTATTTAAGAACATACGAACAGTTCCGTGATTTTGTCTCAGTGATTGTTGAAGAATAAAAGCCTTGGGAGAAATCGAATAAAAGGGATTGATGTGATCTGCAGAGATCAATCCCGAATCTGGTGGATTATTCCTTTTTCTTATATACGAAATATGGGATTTGACTAAGCCAATTCTTATGAAATCTCGAATCAAACCCTTTGTACTTACTTCAATAAAAAAAGCACGGACCTCCTCGAGGGAAGAATTTTTTTTGTCTTGGTCCCAATTCAAGACTAAGCAAGTTCGAACCAATTGAATACTTGTGTCAGAAATTCCTCGAGTTGGTTTGCCATTTCCATAAAGGATATAGTTGAAAACTCGAAGTTGAATATTATCCTTTTCCCGAAAAAGATCTTGTGGGAAGAGTGTTGCCAAATTTATACTGTCCGCTATCTCATAGGTGCCCACCGGCCGCACCAAAACAAAAAACTTTTTCTTGGTTGGTGTGATCCGTTGGACATAAATCCAATTTTTCAATTTTTTTGATTCTTTAGGGTTTGTTTTTCCCCTTCCGGGCGGTATCAAGATGCCACTGTGTCGGGATATCTTATCTGTCTTGTCCGGAAAATGGATATCCCCTGAAAATATTTTGAGTTCAATCTTTTTTTTTTTTCTCTCCACTCGGATCAACCCGCCGACTTGGCTTCGTATATTTAAAGTGATTCGTGTATTGACTCCAATGATACTATAGTTCTGTACCATTATGGCGGAGGATTCGGGTAAAATATGCACTTCCTCGGGAATGAAAAAAAAGCGATCTACTTTCATTTCGTATTTTGTCTTAAATTTTTGGCCTCCTCGATACTCAATCATATCCTCTTTTTGGATGATTGAGTCCGCCCTTAGAGTCCCATATTTAAGAATTCCGGAACTCTTTCTTCTGTATCTAGGATCATCAAAAAAAGCAAAAATACTATTTCTACGGAAAATACCATTTATGGGTATTTCAATCGAGATACCTGAATGCCGTATGAATTCTTTCTCTTGCTCTTGAATCAATTGGAATGGAATGAGAAATCTATTTCTTCGTCTTTTTGCTAATAAATCCGAGTTCTCATGAAAAATAGTAGAATATATGAAATTATAATGACTAGTACCTACGATTCCATTCAATTCGGAATAATCGGGAATCCCAGATTTTTTTTTATCATAAAAATCTGAACTGACAAATTTTTGGCTCACTTGATCATTATTCACTGAGAGGCTAGAAATAGATTTTCTTTGGGCAGAAAGAAAGGGGATGTTCATTTGATCTTGATCTTTATGGATCGAAAAATGAATTAGACTAGATCCACATGAACCTCCAGATAATATCCATAAATGACTTGTTTTTGGTAAGAGATGGACATTACTATATGTAAATTCGGGTGCATGGGATACATCAGTACTCCAGTGCATTTCGCCCTCTGAGCCAGAATAAATATATTTTCGAACCCGCTCTTTAAAATGAAAAGTGGATGTTCCCTCGCGAATCTCAGCAATAACTTGTTCTGATTCCACATATTGATCATTTTGAACTAAAAGGAAACTTTTTGGCGGAATAGTCACGCTATGTATAATATCGTCGCTCTCAATAATTACAGACAAGTCTATATAACATAGAAAGGCAGGGTGTCCGTGACGTGTACGTGTAGGATGAACCAAATCCTCATTGAATTTGATTTTTCCATTATAAGGGGCTCGTACATGTTCGGCAGTACCTCCTGTAAACACTCCGCCGGTATGAAAAGTTCTTAATGTTAGTTGAGTCCCTGGTTCGCCAATAGATTGACCCGCAATAATACCTACAGCTTCTCCCAATTCAACTAGGTCACCATGAGTGGGACTCCGACCATAACATAATCGACAAATCCAAGATGTACTCCGACAAGTAAAGGGAGTTCGAATAGATATTGATTGTGTTCCAAAGGTTATGAATCGATTGACAAGTCCAATCCCAAGATCTTGATTTCGAAAGGCGACACATCGGGAACCTATATATATATCGTCTGCTAAGACACGACCAATTAATGTTTGGATAAAAATTCTTTCTGACATCATCCGATTTTTATTTCGAGGACTCACAAAAATCCCTCGGATAGTGCCACAGTCTGTTCTACGTACAACAATATGTTGAACTACTTCAACAAGTCGGCGCGTAAGATATCCAGCATCTGATGTGCGTACGGCAGTATCTACAACTCCTTTGCGGGCTCCATAGCAAGAAATAATATATTCTGTTAAAGACAGTCCTTCGCGTAAATTGCTTTGAATAGGTAAATCAATCATTTGTCCTTGGGGATCCGACATTAATCCTCTCATACCTACTAATTGATGTACTTGAGATGCATTTCCCCTAGCTCCCGAAAAAGACATCATATGGACTGGATTGAAAGGGTCCGTCATCCTAAAATTAGGATTCATTTCTTGGCGCAAATATTCACTTGTAGCATACCATATCTCAATAGATTGGCGTAATTTTTCTACCGCATGTACATTTCCATAATGATGGTGTTTTTCCAAAATCAAACTTTGTTGTTCAGCATCTTGAACAAGCCAACCCTTAGAAGGTAACGTTAAAAGATCATCAATTCCTAATGAAATGGATGTAGCAGTGGCTTGCTGGAAACCCAGAGTCTTTACTTGATCTAGGATGTGTGATGTATATGCCATCCCGAAGTGATCTATTAATCGGCTAATAAGTCGTTTAATAGCAGTTCCATCTATCACTTTATTGTGAAATACCAGATTGGCCCGTTTCGCCATAAGTACCTCCATATTCTGCTGAATGGGATTCGACAATGAGTTGGAGTCAATGATTGCAAAACTTCCTTTTCTCGATCTTGATTTGCGTAGAATTTTAGGTCAGGAACTATGGTCCGAGTTGAATCGGAGAGTCACACGGGTATCCTAGAATGACTTTTTTTTAATACCATCCATATTATTAGGTATCATATGAACAGGCTTGAGAAAAACCTTGTATAGCTTCCTCGATTTCTCGATAAAAAGAAATATGACCAGCTGTGGTTCGAATATATATACAAAAAGTTTCTTTTTTTACACTTCTTACTATTAAATAGTGTGCATAAATCTCATGATAGTTACCAAAAGATTCATAGTGCACTTCGATAGGAACTTCTCTTGAAGCAATAACGCGTTGATCTAATTGCCACCGAAGCCACAAAGGACTATCTAAATTGATTTTTTTCTGCCGATAAGCTCCAATTGCATCATAGGAGTTGCAAAAAAAGGGTTCTTTCATATACTTATAGTTTGTTTCGTAAAATTTTGCATTTTTATAGTTTTTTCGATTACATGGATTATATCTGTTTGCACAAATACCTCGACGAGTGCCGCTCGTTAATACATAGAGTCCAATAAGCATATCTTGAGTCGGTACAGAAATGGGATCTCCAATAGCTGGAGATAAGAGATTCATATGAGAAAACATAAGTAAACGAGCCTCCGCTTGAGCCTCTAAAGATAAAGGCACATGAACAGCCATTTGATCCCCATCAAAGTCTGCATTGAACCCCTTACAAACTAATGGATGTAAACAAATAGTGCGTCCTTCCACTAAAATGGGTTGGAATGACTGTATGCCTAATCTATGTAGAGTAGGTGCTCTATTCAGTAATACGGGATGCCCCTGCATAACTTCTTGAAGGATTTCCCAGACAATCGGCTTTTTCACGAATTTGACTCTTAGCAACTCCTATGTTCGAAGCCAGATGTTGTCTAATTAGACCACGAATTACAAATGTCTGGAAGAGCTCTATTGCTATTTCGCGCGGCAATCCACAGCGATGTAATGAAAGTGAAGGTCCAACGACAATCACCGAACGCCCCGAATAATCGACCCGTTTGCCAAGCAGGGTCTCGCGAAATCTTCCCTCTTTGCCTTCAATTACATCTGAAAATGACTTGTAAACCTTATTATGACCATCCCTCATAGGTTGTCCACGGATTCCATTATCAAGAAGTGTATCCACGGCTTCTTGTACCAATTTTTCCTGACACATTACTAATTCCCCTGGTGTAGATCTACTTGTTGTTAATAGATCGGTAAGAGTATTGTTCCGATAGATAACTCTTCTATAGAGTTCATTAATATCTGAACTCATTAGTTTACCCCCCTTCTATCTGAATGATGGGTCTCAACTCGGGAGGAAGAACCGGTAAGAGACATAAAACAATCCATTCTGGTTCTATATTTGTTCGAATAAAATGCTTAGCAAATTCCATACGTCTAACTAAAAAATCTTTTCTTCTTACAATTTTTCGATCTTCCCACTCATTCCCCGTGGGACCTTCTTCTCCTAATTGTTTCCATTCTACCAACGAATTTTCTATAATAATTCGCAAATCTAAATCGGCTAATTGTTCTCGGATAGCACCCGCCCCAGTAGAAATTTCTCGATTTCGAAATATATCGAAACCTTGAGTAGTAAAAAAAAGTGGGATGATGTATTTCCAGGATTGAATTTCATATTCAAATGAACCTCGTAATCGTAAGAAAGTAGGTTTTTTAGTTATGGGCCTAGCAAAAGAAAAATTGGGATAGGGTCCACTATAATGATCTCCCCCCTCAAAACCGGACATGAAAGTTTCCTCTCATCCGGCTCAAGTAGTTATACCAAATAAAGATAAAGAAAGAGGTCTCGCTTTCAAATTGCATTTTAGAAAATCAAATGAAAAACCCAAAAAGAATCTACGCCTTACTCAAGTTCTCAGTGCAAACCAATCAACATTTCATTGATTCAATTAATTATTCTTTTATTTCTATTTAGATTAGATTCTTTAGTGAATTCAAAATTACGACAGAAAAAATATAAAATTCTTGAGTAGTCTACTTCCCTTCGAATGCTGGAATACTCTTTACCTTAAGTTAAAGGAATCCCTTAGAATTCATACGGGATTTATTTGTCTATATATTGTTCCATTCGATCTTTTAGGTCCTGCGTCACCTCGATGGTTATGCCACAATATTCTTAAAGCTTATATGCGATGTATAGACTTCTGCAACCATGACATATTTGTTTACTTCAATATAAAAAACCAAATTTCTTTTCTTTTAGTTTTAGAAGGGAATGCTTAATTCGACAAAAATAAAAAAGAGGTCTTCATTTTACGAGGTACGACTATAAATTTGAATTTCTTTTTTTTTTACTGAATCGACCATAGACCAACCGCCTTTTTTGATTTGGTTGAGAAGCCGGACTTGTGGAACGGGTTCGTCGCCTATTGGGAACGAGAGGATACCAAGGCGAGCTCTACATATCACTCTACCAACCAGAACAGCACGCGCAAGGGCAAGGGTTTAGCCACCCACAACCTTGGAGCTACCAGCAAGAAGACAAAGGCTAGTGATATGGTAAATTTTTTATGTACGTCTTGATTTTTATTAAATTTTTTTTAGTTTTATACATTTATATTATCAAATAAATATCTAACAACTGCAGGCTAAGAAGTTGGGTCGGGAACCCAACAACTTGGAACTTCTGCTAGCAACACACACCAACAAGGATGGTGTCGTCCAGGATCAGGTAGCTCGGGAGATTCAGGAGACCGTCCAAAGAATGGAAGAAGAGTACATTCTGTCTCAGCCATGCACGGAAGGAACCCCTCCCCTTACCCAAGCCCCGGATGACATCATCAACCAATTCGTCTTAGAGGTATGTAAAATTTAAAATAGTTATCAAGTCTTTTTCATTAATTGAAATTTGTTCCGCAGGTTGCTCCGCAGACCAAATGGCGGATTTATGGTTTTCCCAACGATGCAGGATCATCGGGGTCTTCTCGTTACAACAGCGAGTCATCCGAGCTGAGAGCCCAGATGCAGCAAAAGGACGTCGAAATTGAAGACGACGGTCCAGAAGATACAAGATGAAGCTGCGAAGGACAGGGAGATGATGCGAAAGATGATGGAGTACTTGGGGCGCAACTCGGATTTTCCTCCTCCGCCCACCGATTAGATTTTTATTTTCAACATTTTTGTAAAACAATCTTACTTTTTATTTTAATTTAAATAATTTTATTTTAATTTAAATAATTTCAAATTTTAAATTAAAAATTTATATTAAATTAATTATTATTTAAATTATTATCATTTTTAATAATTTCTACGAATCTGTCGGAAAGTTGTCGGAAATCAACCGTCGGAAATTTGTCGGAAATAAACCATCGGAAATCTGTCGGAAATATAGCCCCTCTTCTTTCCTGTCGGAAATATAGCCCCTCTTCTTTCCTGTCGGAAATCTGTCGGAAAATGCCCTTTCCGACAGATATTTCCGTCAGTTTCGCGCTGTTTTCTTGTAGTGTTATTTTAAACTCAAATGAGTGTAAATCGACGTTTAATTTAAAACAGACGGCATATATAGTTTCATGCATGCTTAATTAAGGACTTGTGGCAACGTGATTTCGTCACGACTTTTTTCTGTTTCAAAGGATAAGCAACACATATTTCTTGGTTTTTGTTTCTACATAAATTCATTTGAATAAGCGTCTACCTTAAAACAGAATGTGTAGCACATTATCAATTTAGAATGTAACCTGATGAATAGTAGTTACATATATTTGAATATAGTTGTAATATTAATTTATAATTCTGACACGTATCAAACTTTTTTATAAAACACACTAAATTTTATATAACAAAGTACGTAAATACTGTACTTAATCACATGATTGATATATTTTCTTTCTTGAAAAAAATATATGTTTAAATCCAAAATCGCAAAATTGTCAAAGACCAAAACAAAAAAGAAAAGAAAAAATAAGGTAAAAGCACCAAAAATAGGGAGAGGTTAAACGTCAATATTTCCAAATATGGAAGAAAGAAAATGCGAAATGAGAGGAGACCCAAAGAAGACGAGAAAAACAAGGAAAAACATTTGTGTAAAAAAGCGGGAAAATCCCTATAAAATGCCTTGAAATATTTTCACAACTCGAAATTCAAACCCCAAACCATATTTAAATAACAATAAACAATTAATACCCACCAAAACACATAAGAAAACAAATCTAAATTACCGGAACCAAAAATTGTTTATTGTTATGCGAGGGGTTAAACTCTTGGCCGTGTGCCTCTACCTGGCCGCAGCCGCTACTGTAGTGGTCCGAGCCGAAGACCCTTACTTCCATCACGTGTGGAACGTCACCTACGGAACCGTATCTCCTCTTGGTGTTCCACAACAAGTAATTCTCATCAACGGCAAGTTCCCTGGTCCCAACATCAACTCAACATCCAACAACAACATCATCATCAATGTCTTTAACAACCTCGACGAACCCTTCCTCCTAACTTGGTAATTACATTCATTTCGCACAAAAAACATCGGTTTTCGCTAGCGTAAAAACGGGGGTTCTCTATCTATACATACATGATTTTTCTACCAATGTTGGACGTTTTTGAATACATAGAACTAATTGAAAAATATGTTTTTTTTCTTTTCTTAACTAATGATACCTTTTTTTTGTGGTATTAGGAATGGGATCCAACACAGGAAGAACTGTTGGCAAGATGGGACTCCAGGGACTATGTGTCCAATCATGCCCGGCACCAACTTCACTTACCATTTCCAGCCTAAGGATCAGATCGGAAGCTACTTCTACTACCCGAGCACCGCCATGCACCGTTCCGCTGGTGGATTCGGTGGTCTTCGTGTGAACAGCCGTCTCCTCATCCCGGTCCCTTATGCTGATCCAGAAGATGACTACACCGTCTTGATCGGTGACTGGTACACTAAGAGCCACACCCAATTGAAGAAATTCCTTGATGGTGGTCGTACTCTTGGTCGTCCAGATGGTATTCTCATCAATGGAAAGTCCGGGAAAGGTGATGGATCCGACGCGCCTCTCTTTACCTTGAAACCTAAAAAGACTTACAGGGTTAGGATCTGTAACGTGGGCCTCAAGACATCTCTCAACTTCAGGATTCAGAATCACAAGTTGAAGCTCGTTGAAATGGAAGGATCGCATGTCCTTCAGAACGATTACGACTCTTTAGATGTCCACGTTGGTCAATGCTACGGTACCATCCTTACCGCTGATCAAGAAGCTAAAGATTACTACATGGTTGCATCCTCTAGGTTCTTGAAGTCGGTTATTACCACAACCGGACTTCTCCGCTACGAGGGAGGCAAAGGCCCTGCCTCTTCTCAGCTCCCGGCCGGTCCTGTTGGATGGGCTTGGTCATTGAACCAGTTTCGATCTTTCAGGTGGAACTTGACCGCTTCTGCGGCCAGGCCCAACCCTCAGGGATCTTACCATTACGGAAAGATCAACATCACACGAACCATCAAGCTCGTAAACACTCAGGGCAAGGTTGATGGCAAGCTCAGGTACGCGTTAAACGGAGTCTCCCACACTGACACTGAAACCCCGTTGAAGCTTGCCGAGTACTTTGGTATTGCCGATAAGGTCTTCAAGTATGATACAATCACCGATAACCCGACCCCAGAACAAATTAAAAGCATCAAGGTCCAGCCAAACGTTCTTAACCTCACTCACCGCACTTTCATCGAGGTGGTGTTTGAGAACCACGAGAAGAGTGTTCAGTCATGGCACTTGGATGGTTACGCCTTCTTTGCCGTTGCGTAAGTGAAATAAACAAACTACTTGCACAGCCAGTAAACCAAGTAATTTCTTGCATTACAATTAACCCTTCATTTTAACCTAATTTTCAATTTTATTCGGTTTCAAAGTGTTGAGCCAGGGACTTGGACCCCAGAGAAGAGGAAGAACTACAATCTCCTGGACGCAGTGAGCAGACACACAGTCCAGGTCTACCCAAAGTGTTGGGCAGCAATATTGCTCTCATTCGACAATTGCGGAATGTGGAACATTCGATCTGAGAATAGCGAGAGACGTTACTTAGGACAGCAGCTTTACGTGAGTGTCTTGTCGCCAAATAAATCACTAAGAGATGAATACAACATGCCTGAGACAAGCCTCCAATGTGGTCTCGTCAAGGGCAAACCTAAACCTAACCCTTACGCAGGAGCCTAACTTAACTTTTACAAGACAATACTTTAAATGCAACAAGAGAGTTTGGATTCTTCTGTTGATTCGATCGATTTGAGAGGCATTTGCAACCACGTTTTGAGTCTTCCTTTTTTTAATTAATTAAAATTTTAAAAGTATATGGTTTATTCGTATATACATGGAATTGAAATGTATGTATGTTTATCCCTTAAGTAAATTTTTTCTTTCTCCTTTTTTTTTGTTCTTTCACTTTTTTTGTAACGCGTATGTATTGTATCCATAATCTTCATCAATGAAATAAGCAGAGAGATCTTATTTGTCTGACATAAACTGTTCTTTTTACTAATCATCAAGCTCTAATATTGTCCCTATCAGAACATCTCCAATGTGTTTACACTATTTTTTACACGAAAATGGAATAATTAACACCAAATTAGTTTTGTCCACTTTTTCTAAGTAAATAAAAGTAGAAAATAAAATTTAAGGAAAACATCAATTAAATTTTATCGTTTACGATTATATATTGTTAGAAAAAGATAAGGAGAATTAAATTTTTTTGTTAGTCACAAGATGGGGAGAATTCATGTATATAAACAAGGAGTAAAATAAGATGAATAAAATTTCATGTATTTTGATGATACTAATTAGAGGAACAAAAAGTTGTTACCTATTAATATATATATTCATAATGAGTAAAAATATAAAATAAAATCACGAGGATCCACATATAAAAAGTTACATTTTCTCTCTTCTCATGCATCCAGTACATCATCCACGTGTCAACATTTAATTAGTTTTGTTTTCATAATAAATCAAATATTTAACAATTAATTTCATATAAGATGTGATCCTTTTAAATTAGATAAATATAAATATATAACAATTAAAAATGTGATGTTTGGTGCATGCGTCGATCGACGCAAGGGGTGTGTCAATCGACGCAAGCTTTTTTGGGTCAGAATCGGTTCGATTTTAATCGTTCGGTTTTGTGTGGTTTGGGTTATGGAAACCCTAGGTCATATTTATAACTCGTCCAACCGCGTTTCAGAACGAAAAGAGAGTTTTGGTAAATAGTTTTGAGAAGAGAAAGAGAAAAAGTTATGTGTTCTTGTTCCTTGAGGTTTAGAAAAGGTTTGAGTGAGGTTTTGTTAGTAAGAGGGTCGAGTGTTGGTGATTTCTAAAGGAAGAAGTCTGTGATTTTCGTGCTCAATCTTGTCCTAATCCTAAATCAATTCCCAAAGCCAAGGTGAGTGCGCGACCATGACTTATCTGGGTAAATGGAACATTAGAATCGTTGATTTTTGTGTATAGATTTGTTGGGTGATGAACTTGTGATATTGTCTCTGTGATTTAGTGGCTTTTTGGTATGTTTTATTGATGTGTGTTTGCAGGTTTTGACTCAGAATTCAAATGGAAATCGAACCAGAGAGGAGATGGTTCAATTTCACGATTCTGCAGTCTGTGTCGATCGACACAATAGTGATTTTTTGTGAATTTCATTTGTTATGTCTCAACTTTGTTGAATTTAATCGTTAATTGAATTGTCGTTCTATTATCCTTGTGTGTATAATCGGTAGATGGAATGACCATCTCACTGAGTATTTATGATTATACTCACACATCTTGTTTTTCCATGTAATGCAGATAAAGAGAAAGTTTGACCGTGGGATCATGGCAATGAAGTAGATAATGATTTAGGGTCTCGTTTATGTGGTTCTATATATTAGAACCTGGTTTAGGTTGCTGTTTGTTTGCAATTGTTAAATTTGGAATTTGATATTGGTTAGCACTTGGTTTTGGTTAAATTGATTATTGTCTGGTTTTAATGATTTATTGGTTTAATTGCTGGTTTAGTTGATGTTATGATTTCTGCTGGTTGATGATTGAATTGCTGGTTTAATTGAGTTGAGAATTAAATATTTATGAGAATATTTAATTCGGAATCAAATGTTAAAATTAAAAAAGGGTTAGGTTTTTTCAATTTGGTAGGAGAGCCCTTACGGTTTTAGGGCTGTTAAATGGTCGATTTGAGATTTTGTGGTAATATTGATTATGAGTAGTTAGTCAATTTTATGAGTTTTGGAGTTTTAGATCATCCTCTTCGAGCCTTCAATGAGATTCCACGGTAAGTGTTGTGTGATTTTTATTTTTGAATTCTAGTATGCTTAGTCCACATTTTTGGGAAATGCAGTGAGTGATGGATTCAGCTGCTAGCGGTCGAAGTCGTGGTCGTGGTCGGGGGCGAGTGAGTGTGTCCGCCAAAGTGTGGCCCATAGTGCCACGCAGGAGCAGGTTGGTGATCTGCAGACGCATCAGGATGGGTCAGTGAGTGAGACCAGTGAGAGTATCTATACGAGTACTGGCGGTGCCGGAGTTAGTGTCGGAGGGACTAGTGCTGCGGCAGGCCCATGTGTAGGTGCGGCCGTAGGAGTAGCTCATGGCCGAGATGATCGTTTCGCAGATCTGCTGACTTTGCTGTTGTAGCGGTTGCCGGGTACGGTACCAGTGCAAGCTCCAGTAGTGCCACAAGGGGTGGCAGAGGTGCAGCCGAGAGTTCCGCTTGCAGAAGAGGTTCCTTCTTATCTAGCTATGATGGGTTAGATGCAGAGGATTAGCACGAGATTTTTCTTGGGTGGTGTCTGTTATGACCCTGCTAGTGCATAAACCGGATCGGAATGGTCCTAATTCTCCAAAGTAGTGGCCTTGGGAAAATTGGACTTGGAATAAGTAAAGAAAGAACTTAGAAAGGTTTGGCTCGAATAATATTTGAGAATGGTCGAGGAAAATTAACTTTGGATCGAGGAAGACGGATAAGACCCGATACATGTTCCGTGGGACAAGAAGTCATAACACGGTACATGTTCCCCGGGACAGATGGGATGGTTCCAGTATGGACCGTAGGCCACGGTACAAGCTGCCTTAGACAAGTCTTGTACCGCGGGTCGAGACCGCACGAGGCCAGCATAAGGCCGACCTGGGAAGGTATTGAGCAGTGTCCGGGAAAAATATGCGGCTGACCTTGAGCCACGTTGGAGTCTTCTCGGCTCGACACGTGTTCGAACCGCAAGTAGTCCACGTTGATGCATGGGTCAAAACTGACAGGTGTCCAACACATGTCATCTCTGGGGGCATTGTTGTGGTATGGACACTTTGCTGCCCGGCGATAGGTGTCCGGCGCCCCTGCCACCACTTGTTCTGACCAACGGTTATAAATAGTCCCTCCCTTGCTCATTTTTCTTCCCATCACAACCGGTCCTAAATCCCCCTTATCCCAACCCTCTGTCCGAGAACTGCCTTAAAATCTCTGTCCCTTTTCCACTAAAAATCAAGAGATTAGTCCCTTTTTTTCCTTGTGAGATATTCTCGAATTATCTCTATAAGTAGGTCCGGGGAAGAGCTGGTCGAATCCAAGCTTTAGGATCAGTTCCTTGCTTCCGAGTTCCGTCATTTATCCATAATTTGTGAGTGGGTCTCGATGGTAGATGAGTAGAATCCTCGTGGGGTTTTGCTTGTTTCCTTTCGGTTATAATGCTTAATTTCACACTGTATGTTTGATTCTTTGCATGCATTATCTATTGAGCTTGATTATATAGGCTAAGTCTTTCATGCTCGTTTAGTTTCTTGTCCTGTTGACTTGAATGTTTTATTTGCATGATTGATCTTACCTTGAAACGTTGTGCGGTTCTAGCAGTTGCTGGATTAATTGTTGGTTGATATGCATTAGGTTATTGGATATGTGGCATGTGTAGGATTCATGTTGCATTTAACCTAGTGTTGATTTAATGGGTGCTTCATGTATCGGATTCATGATGCATCCAGCGGTCTTTCATTCTTGATGAAAGTCATGTGTCGGATTCATGCCATGGCCGATTCTTGGGTTGCTCCCATGAGCCGTGACACACGACGGTGTATTGAGTTCAATCTGTCGAACATGGAAATTATTTAACTTTGTGTCATACTTTTCCAGTGTTGCCAGGAACAATGCGGGGATCCGCGAGGCCTTGATGGATTCAAAACCGGTTGCATTGCATATAGACTTGTTTTGCCTTAGGACTTGCATAGTTATTGCATTGTTCTTTGATTTATACTTGTTCTGCTTGCTTGCTGCTTGTTATTTCTTCCTTGATGCTTTGGGGTTTCGGGTGGGTTGTTATTTGGCTTCACTCACTGAGTAATTTTAAAATTGCTCATTCCATCACACATTCGTTTTACAGGCAACCTTAGTGGGAAGCTTGTACCGAGAAGCCTTGGACTAAGGGACGACATAGTAGGTTTCCATTGATCTTGCAAATTCCTTAGCTTGTATTATGTACAGTTTTCAAACCTCGGATCCGACGTATATAGTTTTCCAAGGATTTACCGTATATGAAATAAACTATGTATGAAAGGGAACGTTTTTCTAAATTGCAAGTAACACTGCTGCGTGGTCTTGTCCGGATCAAAAAAACAGTACTGTCTTGGTTCGGGTTGAAAAGCCTTGGGACCAGGTCAATCGGGTAAACCGTCTTGGGAATAGTTGGTTCTGAGTCTCATTATCCGTTTTTGAGACTTATGACCGACCGTTCTCTAGGCGGTATGTAGCGCTTCTGGTCAAAGGTTGTTGACCGATGATCGGGGGCATTACAGTGTCAGTCTTGAGGAGGTTGATGTGTGGCGGATGAGGTTGGAGCGGAATTTACGCTCTAGCAGGTATCCTGAGGAGTATCGAGTGGAACTGGCGATTCACTATCTGGATGGTGATGCACATCTTTGGTGAAGAGGTATTGAGGCCAAGAGGAGGCAGACAGTGTGGACTTAGGGAGAATTCTTGGTTGAGTTCAATGCCAAGTATTTTCCTCAAGAGGTTGTGGACCTGTTACAGATGCGGTTTATGGAGTTGGTTTAGGGTGACCGGTCTGTACGGGAGTTTGATGCGGAGTTCAATAGACTCCTGGTTTATGTTGGTTGAGGCATGGAGGATGAGCAGACTCAGACTCAGGTGAATAGGTTCTTGAGATGACTTTGACCTGATCTGAGGATGAGATGTAGAGTGACCAAGTAGGCCTCGAGGGCATAATTGGTCGAGATAGCGGCTGCAATTTCGGAGGACGTAAGGGATCAGGCAGAAGTAGTGGATGTTCTTACTGCTCTAGGAGGTCAACCGAAGAGGCAGCAGTATGGTTATTCTTGCTGCTCTAGCAGTTCAGCCGAAGAGGCAGCAGCAGTAGGTAGTTTCTAGCAAAGGTGGCAAGCCTACGCAAGGACACAAGAAGAAGTGGGAAGACACTTCCAAGTCGAGCTAGAGTAGCCTTGGATGCTTTCGATGAGGGAGCATGGAGCACCGAGTTGCGAGTTGTCCTAAGAGGGACGAGTCACGGGATGCACGAGTGTGCTCGTATTGAAGAAAGCTTAAGCATATCAAGCCAAAATGTCCCAAGCCAAAAAATCCCAAGATGCAGCAGATGGCAGTGGCAGCGGTGCAGCGGGTGGCGCAGATACCAGCACTATAGCTAGTAGCACATATTAGAGCAGCACCGCGTGTGTACACATCGGTGGAAAATGGTGGGCCTAGTTCCAGACCGATCACATATATATCTCAAACTTATACTTGGTAAATTGTGTTGTTTTTGAATTTTGTTGTATGTTTCTGTTATTGTTCATGTGATAAAATGTTAAAGTTTTTAGCACATAGGGTTTTTGCAGGGTCCTTATTAGTGGGCACTAGTGAGTCCCATGTCTTATTTGATTATGGAGCATCAAATTGCTTTATTACTTCGGAGTGTACCAAGAGCAGCGATATTCGGAGCGATGCTGGTGAGCAGCTGGGGAGAGTCAAGGTGGCTGGAGGGAGGTTTCTAGCGATTTTTGGTTGTGCAAGAGGCATAGATATCTAGGTGGCAAGTGAGTCTATGCCAACAGACTTGGTGATCAATCTAGTAGAGTTGTACGATGTCATCTTGTGTATGGATTGGTGTTGGGGTCGGTTTTAACCCGCTCAACATTAACGTCCAAAGACAAGTCGATTGAAGAAGTGGTCCTCCGGATTCTCGGAAAGGAAGGCATAACGGCGCCTAAGTCCTCCTGCGAAGCGAAGCATGTGACTGCGGAACGAGCTTAGGCGAAGCAAAAAGGGACCGGGACCAGACGGTGCCGACCACGGCTTCACCTTCATGGGCCGACCACGGCCTCGACACCATGGGCCGACCACAGCCTCGACACCGTGGGCCGACCACGGCCTCGACACCGTGGGCTAACCATGGCCTGGACACCGTGGGCCGACCACGAGCTCGCCTTAGTCGTTGATCTTATCCTCAGCCTGTTGTAGTCTTCGGTCCATGGACGTGAAGAAAGCCCGAAGCCCGGTCCAGACACGAAGCCCACGTTAACATAACCGACTCAAGTGAGACAATTCCAGGAGGACTTAGGAAAAAACTTAGCCGACCTAGGGAGATATATATACGTACTTGTACAAACCCTAAGGGATATTCACAATTTCATTGACAACTCTGTACTCAAACACATTCAAAGCAATAACAAAGCACTTTCTCATCTTTTGTGATCTTAGCTTACCCTAGAAATCTCGTCCTCTTCACGAACTCTTACAAATCTAATTGTGCTAGCTAAGGCTCCCACAGTTAGGCGCCGACTAAGGGGACACAGAGAATTTCTGACACAGAAGAGCTAGGTTTTCACAAACACCACCAACGAAGATGTCGGGCAAAAATACCGTCAGCAACAAAGGATCCTCGTCTCATAGGAACGACGAGGAGAGAGAAAACTCCGTGGAGAACACCGCGCCCAGTTGGATCATGTCGTCTCTGACCTGAGGACTACCAAGCTACAGATGTACCGGAGCATAGGTAAGGCTCCCGGGGTCGCTTACGTGCTGGAGAAAGCACGGAACAACCCTTTTGCTGAAAGCATCTCAGGAGCCACGATCTCCGATCCGGGAAGAATCAAGCTTCCAAGCTATGAAGGAACCTCTGATCCTGCAGATCATCTAATGAAGTTCGAGGTAGCCCTGGGAAGGGCAAATTTTAAGGAAGCCGAGAAGGACGTTGGCTACTGCAAGTTGTTCGTGGAAAGCCTCAAAGGGCCTGCCCTCCAGTGGTTCTACAAGCTGGAGAAGAATTCGATCCACAACTTCCACCAACTTTCTGAGATGTTTGTACAACACTACAACATCTTTGCTGAGCGAAAGATTTACGATGCAGAGCTATGGACCAACAAGCAAGGAGAGAGCGAAAGCTTGCGGTCTTTCATGACAAGGTTCAAGCAGCCCCTTTCAAAGGTAGATGGAATCAGTAACACGTCCATGCTGGAAGCCTTAAGAGGAGCAGTAAGATGCCCGTCTCTGTTTTGGCAAGAACTCACCATCAACCCGCCTACAACGATTTAAGACGCTCTTCACCGTGCAGCTGATTTTGCCCGAAGTGAAGAAGAAATCCGCGTCAAGAGGGGCAGAAAGGCTAAGCAGACAAGCGAACCCCCTCAGGTTCCAACCCCAGCTGCATCAAGAAGAGGTAATCCCGCCTTCGTCCAGTTTGAAGGAAGAGCAGGCGGAGCTCATAATTACCAAATCGATTCACTTGGCTACGGCAGAGGTCGAGGCCGCGGTTGTGGATGCGACAGAGGAAGTTTTACCTAGGTTAGAGACCCAAAAGAATACGACGAAAAGATGTATTGTGAATTCCACAAGGCAACTGGACATTCGACTGCGAGGTGCCGAGAGTTGGGACGACAGCTGGCCGCTAGACTGGCCGAGGGCACTCTCAAAGGTAAAATCAGCCTGTCAGATTTCAAACCAGAGGAAAAGGTTCAAGATGCTACCGAGGTTCAGACGGAAAATCCCAGACGACAGCGTCGTGGTGACGACCCCGAGAGCGGGAACCCGCATGGCACCATCTCCATGATCATGGGAGAATCGCAGTACGGTGCTGACAACATAACTGCGATCGAGGCTTACTAGCGATGCGCCGAAGTTTGCGCCAACATCTCTAACTCCCCGATGATGAAGCGTGCCGGCGATCATATCACTTTTGACGAGGAGGATGCCGAGGGCATTGATCATCCGCATAATGATCTTTTGGTGATCAACCTGACTATCTTCGACTTCAATGTTGCTCGAGTCCTCATCGACACTGGGAGCTCAGTGGACGTTATCTTCAAAGACACGCTCGAGAAGATGAAGATTGACCTATCACTCATCAGAAGGCAACCAAAGCATATAACAGGTTTCTCCGGCGAGACAACTATGACAATAGGGAAGATTCGCCTGCCAGTCCAAGCGGGAGACGTCAAAAAGATGGTAAACTTCACGGTGTCTGATCATCCCGCCATCTACAATGTGATCATGGGAACACCATGGCTCAATCAGATGCGAGTTGTACCATCAACCTACCACTTGTGCTTAAAGTTCCCAACCAGTAATGGCGTGAAGACAATCTTCGGCAACCAAAGGGATTCACGCATGTGTTTCTTAGCAGAGCACAAGCTGCACAATCGTGACGAGAACAAGGATTCGGACCCAGGAACTCACGAAGAAAAGAATGATGACTCAGCCTCACAGGGGCCACGAAAGAAAGCGAAAACCGATTCCAATCAGGTGAAAGACCTGACCAACCTCTTATAGCAACTACAGATTGCAGAAGGTCATGCAAAAGAAGAGCGACCTACCTGCAAGCCCGTGATCTCTGTGTGCATCGACGAGCAACACCCATAGAGGTGCGTCGAGATCGGAGCTGCCCTTGACGAAATGCTCAAAACAAAGCTAGTGGCGTTTCTCCAGAAGAGCGTCTACATCTTTGCCTGGGCCCCTGAAGACATGCATGGGATTGACATCAATGTCGCTAGCCACGAACTCAATGTTGATCCTACATTTAAACCAGTCAAATAAAAAAGAAGGAATATGGGTCCTGAACGAGCAAAGGTTGTTAACGACGAAGTCGAAAGGCTTCTGCGAGTTGGGTCGATAACTGAAGTCAAGTACCCCGACTGGCTCGCCAACCTAGTCGTGGTAAAGAAGAAGAACGGGAAGTGGCGCGTCTGTGTCGACTTCACGGACCTTAATAGGGCTTGCTCGAAAGACAGCTTCCCCTTACCTCACATTGATCGCTTGGTGGAACCAACGGCGGGTAACAAGCATCTTAGCTTCATGGACGCTTTCTCCGGATACAATCAGATTCTGATGCATCTGCTTGATCTCTGTGATATCCGCTTGGTTGTTGACGGCGCGAGGTGCGGTGTTCTCCACAAAGTTGTTTCTCTCCTCGTCGTTCCTGTGAGACGAAGATCCTTCGCTGCTGACGGTATTGTTGCCTGACATCTTCGTAGGTGGTGTTTTGAAAACCTAGCTCTTCTGTGTTAGAAAATCTCTAGTTCCCCTTAGTCGGCGCCAAATTGTGGGAGCCTAAGCTAGCACAATTAGATTTATAAGAGTTCGTGAAGAGGAAGATATTTCTAGGGTAAGCTAGGATAACAAAAGATGTGAAAGTAGTTGTTTATTGCTCTGAATGTAATTGAGTACAAGTTTGTGTATGAGATTGCAAATACCCCTTAGGGTTTATACAAAGCCGTATATATAGCTTCCTAGGTCGGTTCTGTTTTCCTAAGTCTTCGCGGAATCGCCCCGCTTAAGTTGGTCGCATCAATTTGGGCTTAGTGTCTGGACTGGGCCATCTTAATGTTGTTGGGCTGGAGATTGTATTGGACCGAGAACGCGATCAGTAATCGGGGAGAGGACGCAGTCGGCCCTTGGGCCGAAGCCATGGTCGGTCAGACCAGGCGAGGCCGTGGTCGCCCCTTGGGCCGAGGTCGTGGTCGCCTGGCTTCGGCTTGGCCGTGGTGAGGCGGTGGTCGGCTCCGTCGGTCCGAACACGCCTCCATTCGTCAAGTCTAGGATGATCCTCCCTTTTGTCCAGACTGTTAAAGGTAAAATATCAAAACTGTGTTTTTTTTGCTTGTAGCGGATTAAGGTTTTTTCTCATCTTCTTCACCTCCGATCTGCCGCCGTCAGAGGTTGCCGAAATCGTGCTGCCGTCATCGATTAGATCTCCATCTTCACGCCACCACTGTTAGCCATCGCCGGAGGAGCTCCACACCGTCGCCGCCAGATCTTCTAATCGACGGATAACTTCATATCCGGTTCGTCGTCGTGGTCATAACCATCGGACCAGCTTGTGGCAAAGTTGTAGAAGAGGGTCCTGGAAATCGATCTACCGCCAGAGGAAGAAGAGATCTTTGCTCGTCGTTAAGATCTGCCACCGTCGTCGAGATCGTCGGTGGTTCTCGTGGCTGCTCGTGACGCCGGTGTCAACTGGAAGCTTCGTGGTTGTTCGTAGTAAAGGCAAGGCTTTGGTTATGGAGAGGCTCTGATTCTGGTGAGGACGAAGCTCGATTCCGGCGGCGAGGGTGAAACTTCGGTGGTTGACCCAGTCAATGAAAGTCAACACCGGTTTGGTCAACATTCTGGTTTGGTCATCCTTCTGGTTCGGTTAACATTCTGGTTTAGTCAACTATCTGGTTCGGTCAACAAAAGTCAACAGAAATCTTCTGGTCAACTGGTCAACCTATTAACTGGGCAACTAGTTAACAAAAGTCAACAAGTCAACGTATCTCGTTTTGATTTCGAATTTTGAGTTTAAGCTTAGTATATAGGCTTTCATTGTAGTAATGGCGTAATTTGAAGAGAATGGTTTTAGATATTCGCGATTTGACCATCAGATAGATAGAAGCAGTTCAAAAATAGTCCCAGACTTAGATGATTCCTGAGAAATATTTGATGATCTAACTGCGTCGCTTTTCTTCTGTAAGCTTGTTGTCTTGCAGTTCTGAGCCGCGTTGAGCAACTTCAGGAGGGCAAAGATCCGGAGATCCGATTTTGATCTCTGTCGACATTGACGCTATATAGAAGATGTTGAAGTCGGCAAAGATCTAGAGATCCAATTTTGATCTCTGTCGATATTGACGCCGAATTGAAGATGTTGAAGACGGCAAAGATCCAGAGATCCGATTTTGATCTCTGTCGACATTGACGCCGAATTAAAGATGTTGAAGATGGCGAAGATTTGGAGATGCGATTTCGATCTCTGTTGATATTGACGCCGTATTGAAGATTCTGAAGATGGCGAAGATCCGATTTTGATCTTTGTCGACATTGACGCCGAATTGAAGATTTTGAAGACGGCGAAGATCCGAAGATCCAATTTTGATTTATGTCGACATTGACTCCGAATTGAAACTGAGATTGGAAGGCTTAAGTATGCGGTTTATGTTGGGATTGTGGTGGTAGGTATTCTTTGGTACTTGTTTAATTAGAAGATTACTTTAGACTAATTCGGATGGAAGATCACTAATTTTCATCAAGCTTAGGGTCTTCTAGTTTTAGTATTTGGGTTGTTTAAGTATTCGGTTGTTTAAGAACAAGTGTATTTGTGTATTTGTGTATTTGTGTACTTGTAATTTGTACCTTATTTGAAACATGGTTAATTTATGTTGTGATGGTTAAGTTATGTTATTTGAATCGGTTATTATGGTTAAGTTATGTGTGTTGTATTATGTTATGATGGTTAAGTCACGGAATTGTATTGTGATTAAATTTGAAGTTATTACAATTTAACCATGAAACACACAAATAAGCATAAAAAGTCTTCAAAAGCTTACACACATTAATGTTTTTAAAAGCACACAAACTAGTTTACACAATTAATGGTCTTACTTTTCAAAAGCTTACCAATTAATGTTTTTAACACACAATATCATATCCTAATGGTGTTAGTTATTTTGCCTTTTCTTCGCTTCTTACGTTCTTTTGCTTTGTACAAGGTACTTAAGAGTATGGTGTTGTCACTTGTATCTCTGACTGATCTACCGACATGAATGTAATCATCACTAGTCAAGGTACTTGTAAAGAGGTCATAACCTTCCTGCAAAAACAAAATGAGAGTTAATATAACAAAATGAGTAGAAAATGAGATTTGTGGTTTCATGCACTTAACTTAGGCAACTATCTAGGACATGTATCGTATACTGGTTGCTTTGCATGAGCTGGTTGAGATGATGAACCAGCTACATCAGACTGGTTTTTACGAGGTCTTCCTCGTCTCCTTCTTTGCAGTGCAGATGATAAGCTAGGAATATCTTCCAATGGCTCACTTTGAACCACCTGAGGTAATGGTTGACTGTTAACCACTTGATGGTCAATTGATGCGCCTTGGACATGAAATGTTGAACCAGTTACAACTGATGTTTTCCTAGGCCTTCCAAGTGGTTTCTTAGGAGGTAAGGATAGTGGGATGTTCTTGCAAAAGAGCTTGTTATGGACTTCTTGTCGATACTGGGAACAATGCTGTTTCTCAATGACAAAGAAATCCAATTACACATTTGCAATTGGACAAATACAAAGAAAAACAGTCTTTCAGAGCATGAAAACAGACATAAAATCTTTGGAATTTAGTTTGGGGGGTAACACCCCGACCCCCTAATCCATGGGCTCCACGTCCATTCTTACCCCGTGGGCCCACACTCCTCGATAGTCGGTGCATTAGTCCGGGAGGCTCAAAAGTCATGTTTACCCTGCAAATTACCACGCGATCTTTTCCCGTGTTTTGACCTCACTAACACGGTACTGAAAATGACTTCCCAGTAGGTCACCCCTCCTGAAACTACTCCAGCTCAAGCACGCTTAACTCTAGAGTTCTCTCAAGACCTGTGACCGAAAAGATAAGTGCACTTTGGTGATATAGGTAGCCAAATCAATTCTTTTAAGCCTCTCCGCAAATACCGCATATACCATATATGCCCTGAAACTAAGGTGTCACAATCACCCCCACTAACAGATCGCAACGTCCTCGTTGCGCATACCAAGATCGTTACCCCGACAAACTGACTCACATAGATGTTAAGGCTCACTCTGATATCTCTTGTAACTCCCCGACCGTCGTCGTAGGGGAAATCCTTATCCCCTCGAGAGACCATGGGCCTCACGTCCATTCTCGGCCCATGGGCCGACAATGTCAGACGGTCAGTGCGTTAGTCTTGGAGGCTCATAAGTCATGTTTACTGACCCTACAAATCACAACACGATTTTTTCTCGTGTTTTGACCTCACTCACACGATACTGAAAATCACTTCCCAGTAGGTCACCCATCCTGAAACTACGCCAGCTTAGGCACGCTTAACTTTGGAGTTCTCTCAAGACCTGTGACAAAAAAGATAAGTGCACTTTGGTGATATAGGTAGCCAAATCAATTATTTTAAGCCTCTATGCATATACCGCATATGAAACAACCAACACTTTTTTTTTAATTCTAACAATGCGGAAATTCTCAAATAATTATTAATTAAACCATTAAACCAAATACCAAATTCAGCAAATCAATTCCATATTTTAAATAATTGTAGCAACCTAAACATCAGGTTCACTAGAATCTAAATAATAAAAACTAACAACCCTATCATCCTCTTCTCTGGCCTTAATTCCGCGATCACACATTTCTTTTACTTGCAACACATGGGAAAAAGAGTTGTGTAAGTATTTCACAAACACTTAGTGAGCCGGTCATACCATCAACTGGCGTAACAAGCAGGCTCATGCAACATTACAAACAATAACATATTTATCATAAACCACCAAAAACACAACATGGCATTCAAAGAAAACATTTCGGAACCAAAACTGGTTGTGTCGAGCGACACCAGCAAGGTGTCGATCGACACGGCTACTGTACTCGTGTCGAGCGACTTCCTTCTGGTGTTGATCGACATGCCTCTGTAACGACCAGAATCGAGTTTCTCGTCTCACAACTCGATTATGTGCGATACGAGTTACAAACCTGCAAACGATTGATACCACAACAATCCACAATCGCACAGCAACGACCATAAACCATTTCACACACGAATCCATCACAAACCATCATAGCCTAGAAACCTATGGTCGCGAACTCACCTTAGCCTTTGGAAACGAAAAAGGATTCAGATGAGACAACAACACACACGACCATACCTTCTAGCACTCGAGAACACAACGACACAGCAAGGGAATGGCTTTAGATTACACCCTAAAACACCTCTGAGGCACACGAACAACAAACCTATTCACTCTCAACCTCTATGAATTCTAAAGCTTTTCTCAAGTTTTCTGCTTAATCTCGCGGCCATTACTAATCCTACGTTTTATAAGCGAACCTAGGGCTCACAACCCCTAAACCAAACCAAAAAACTGTAATTACTCGGTTCGGCAAAAGCACGTGTCGAGCGACACTGCAACTGTGTCGATCGACACTCAAAAATCCCTCGTGTCGATCGACACACCACTTGTGTCGCTCGATATGAGTACTGAAATTTCTTATTTCAGTTCGCGGATGTTATAGCATATACCATATATGCCCTGAAACCGGGGTATCACATAATCAAACATTCTTGCAAAACACTCTGCCTGCTCATCATCAATAGTTTTCAATCACCTCAGACGTCTCCTCTCACAAATGGTTTCTGCAACACTGATGTTTCTTCTCAACAACTTCTGCAACTGTCTTGCATAGGTGAGCAGTGACACCTTTCCTTGCCAAGTACATGTATGCTCATCATTCAATGCCCTAACAACTACTCTAACTGAACTGTTGTTGATACTTGCAGAAATCCTCCAAGGGCATTTCTTGTCTAAGCAAATACCAACTCTAGTCCTATTAGACTTCTCAAACTTGATGACTCTCCTCTTCTTAACTGCATACCTAGTTAGTGCAGTTGCTCATATAGACTTGTAATGTTGGCCCAGCTTGAATTTCCTAAAGTTACTCTCATCTAGAATATCACCCACATCATTCTCATCAAAACTACTACTTTCATGAGGCTCCACAAACTGACCAACAATCTCATCAACATCATCAGCAGCAGCATCATTATTATCATCTTCAGCAGCAACATCATCATCATTTTCATCAACATGGCACTGTCCATTATCCTCAACATTATCCTGAACATTATCTTGAACATTCTCCTGGACATTCTCATGCTCCTGATCCTCCACATCATCATCACCATCATCATCACTACCCTCCTCCTCACCACTACCCTGCTCATCATCACTACCTTGCTTATCATCAGATTATGAACTCAGACTCTCATCATCTGAAAAAATCTTTCCAATTCCTAGCCTAGCAGCTTTATATCTACCTATGTATGGATCATCTACCCTCACAACATACATAGTCATAGCTCCATTTTTAGTAGCATGATCCACTACCCTATTCATGACTAAATCATCCTCTATATCCTCTTTCTTATCACAATTAGGTGGAAACCATGACATTTTCCTCATGTTATCACCATACTCCAATGCTTCTTGTAAGACTACACACACATACTGTAAGCAAAACCCATCAACAGACATATGCCCTACTTCACATACCTCTCCACCAAAATACTTATCGTCTTTTGATCAATATCCTCCAACGTACAAGAACAAATCAAATCTGCAAAAGAGTCAAAGTTGTATACTGTTAGTTTTAACCACAATCGAAAATTAAAAAGAATCAAACAATGAAAATAACAGGTTTAGAGGAACATACCCAATTGGTTTCTCCATTGACGACTTCCACAACAAACCCAGAATAAACAAAGAACACAACTTCTCGATTCGTTGTGAATAACAAACCCAACCACAGAAATCAAAAATCCCTTTATCGAAATTCCCCAAAAACCCAAGAGACTAACCCTAAATCGAATGTCTTTTCAATCGACTTCGCCCAAACTCCACAAAACCAAAACAAACCCTAAATCGATGATGATGTCAATCAATTTTGCCCAAATTCTCCACAAATTAAATCTGAAGAAATCCTTAATCAATTTTTCCTCAAAATCCCGACACTAAACCCTAAATCGATTCTCTTCTCAATCGATTTCGCCCAAATTCCCAACATATTAACCCTCAAATGATTCTCCTCTCATCATAACCCGAAATCCCCAGACAATAAACCAAAAAGCCTTATTCGATTTTCCCCCAACATGATTTTCCCAAATAATCCAAAGAGAAGAAACCCTAATTTTTGTTGAATCGAAAGAACCCAATTTCGCCCAGATCGAAAGAACCCTAATTTTTGTTGAAATTTTCTTTAAGTCTCAGTTATACGTATCTGTCGTTTTTTTTCCAATGAAAACGACACGATTTTACAAACTTCTTGTTATTTTCAGGCTGCCAAAACGGTGAGTTTCATCGCCGTTAACAATTTCAACGATGTCCAAACTCTGCCACGTCATCGATATAACGGAGGGTTATATAGCGGGTTGACCAAAAGTTGAAGGATTGACCTGCATTTTTTTAACTTCAAGTGTAAATAAGCAAACCCTAGTGACTTGGAGGTTTTTTAGCAGAAAACCCTTTTATGTTCTATCCCAGAGATTTCATACTAATGTTGTTTGATATATATGACTGCATACGTGGAGCATTTTTCATAATTAAGGTGTATGTGGGATATGGGGAGTTTTTTTATTTTCTCCATTAGCCATCACATGAACAAATGGATAATGTTTATAGGTGTTTAATATATTATCAACATACTATTTAACATATAAACTCATAGCTAAATGCTCAAATCAATTAATTTTGTTATGTACACTAAATGAGACATTCACCAATTGGAAGAGTATGCGTTTCATATAACCAGTTTGTCTACGTACATGTTAATTAAAATCATTTGATGGGTGTTGTTTTAGCTAATTGTTTTATTTTTCCCTTTGCTCATTTCTAAGATGTTACAAATTTGGAGATACTTTTTCGTGAGTAGATTAAAAACTAGATTTTCGATTCTCGATATCAAATACACTCTAATAATATGTAATCTATTATATAGCTAGTGTCATTATTTGTTCTACCATACAATAATACAACGTTTTAGTTTTACAAATAAACTTACGAATTAACTTATCTTGTGCATAGCACGGGTCACCATCTAGTTTAGAGTATGCTAGATGTTTAATTATTGGTGTAAAGAGTAATATACACACTAATTTACCTAAATTTAAACAAATTGATTAAAACTTCATAATTCATGATTGTCTTATTTATTGATTAAATCATATATACATTCTGATAATGGTGACATCGTATCAAGCAATGCGGGATAAATAAATCATTAATTTTCCTTTAGACAATCCTATATATATTAATTGAGGAGACACTGAAAGTTCAAAATCCTAGGTGTCACTCAAAGGGACTTTTAAAACTTAAAAATCCTATGTGTCATCCAAAGAGATTTTTATTGGACAATTATCATTCTATTAAAAAAAATTTTAAAAAATTAAAACTTATAAACATGGCAACAAATAAAAATAAATTATAAAATTTTGCATTCACTTCCTTAACATTCCGAAAAATAGCATTTATCTAACTTTCCTAAAATCATAATGACTTTTAATATACAAATCCTACTAATTCCACTAATTGTCTATAGAAGGTAACAAATATTGTGGTAATTGATTACATAAAATCTCTAACTTTCCTACTAATTCTAAAGGCATTAGAAGAAAAAAAACATGATTTATCGATCAAAGAGAAATTGATAATGATCTGCAACTTTTTATTTGTTTTGCTTTTGGTACTAATACAATTTTGTAATTGTATGTTTAAAGATGGAAATCTCAATTTGGTTTGTGAGAGTCAACTCAATAAACTTAAAATAAAATTTAAATATTGATTATTTATTCAAATTTTAGTCAAAATACATGTAAATGTTATTAACTCGAGTGTATATAAATGTTTTGGAAATTACACACAAATCATAGTACCAAATTAATTTAAAGTAAACAAGTCGCATACTTTATTTATTTAACATTTAACGATAGACTTTGAAATTCTTTCATAAAATTATTTTCTCAATTCATGTTGATTCTATATTTTATGCAAATCAAAATATAGAAATAAATAATAATTTCTAATCCCACATTTGATGCGGGTCCAAATCTAGTTATTATATATATTATAAAAGTTGGGTTTAGTGTTTTCCTTGCATGACACGTGTGGCCTAAATTTTTTTTAGTGGAAAAATGGAAAGTCACGAGCATTTGGTTACTCTTCATCTCTTGGACGATTATTTTTTTTTTAAGGGGAGAAAAGAAAAAGTTACGACTTATGATCATTCTAAAAGATGCATCGAATAATTTGCATTTTGCAATAGATGCATCATGCATGCATGCATCTCTTCGGCCTTATAAAATCTGGCTTCGTACTTTCCATTCACACTTCAATTCTTGACTATTATATTAAACGATGTTATGAAATGTCAAGACACTAGATGTAGAATTGATAACCAAATTCCTATAAATTTGTGCGCAAAAAATCATTTTATTTGTTTTTTGTAAAGACGGCGATGAAAGAGATAACGGTGACATGCAAAATAGCAAGGCAAATATGTCAGTGATGGAGAGAATAATTAAGTGTCTTTAATACGAGTTTCGTGAAGGGCTCTGTGAAATTTGAGAGAAACACGAGGACGGCTTGTAGCCAGTGAAGATATGAGCCATCGGAAACGCTAATTTTTTTTTTTCTTACTCAAGTATTCTTACTATGGTTTTGTTTTTCTGTGTGTCTTACCACATATGGAACAACTTAAGTCGACTTACCAAAGAAATTATTATGAAAACAGTGGCAAACGTTAATTCACTTCAACTTCTCCAACAATTTTGGTTGTAAACAATGAAATTTCACTTCGGCTTTTCTGCACAGTTACATGTATTGATCGTCATATTCCAGTCAAGATGCACCCGACGAATAAATTATGTAAAGTCAAAGTTTTCATTGTCCGTACTTTGGGTTTTCCAAAAACAAAAAACAAACAGATGCGTTAACACGAATCCATATTCTTTTTGTGAATGAGAAGGTAAAAAATATTTTAAAATTTCTACCTAACTTTTCTTTATTAATGTGGATGCATAAATAACAATTCATTTTCAAACTTTACTGCAACAAATGCTTTATGATTATCTTTGTATTTTGTTTTTGTCTTTAATTTTATTATTAAACAGGGTGATAGGATACATGCATTGAGGTATATGGTAAAGAGACTTTACTCTCTAATTAAATTCGAAAATCAATTACAAGAAGAAGAGTATTGTGTCATCAGGAAACTTGAATTAGCGAATAATATTGACGTTTTTGATGCAGTTCGCACCTTTACATGATAATTTCATTTCTATACTTTCATAATTTTTCAATGTGCTTCAACTTCTACCCTTTTTCTAACATGCTGGCTAACACCAATGATGGCAATATAGTCGTTAGTATTCTATCTTACTTTATTTGTGATGATGTCCAAATTACTTTAATGTGACAAACATTATTTGTGTGGTTATTGGAATGAATGAGCGATATATTTAAATACTAGCGAAGGATTTACCAAGGTACTCATTAAAATTTTATGTAAACTATTATTTTAGTTTTCTTTTATTATGATTAATCATCTGTATCTATGATATAACAACGGTTATAATTTGCCAGTGAGTTTTTTACTTTCAAATAGATGTGGTTCAGTTATTTCAGAGATTATACATGTTCAACATGGAAAAACGAAGTTTACAAAGTGAAGTGACCTTAGCCTAGTGGCAGGAGACAAGTCTACTGTGGGCAGGCACCATCACACCCGGGATCGAATCTTTCCTCCTACTTGATGTAGGAATTAGGCTTATGGACCGGCCAGTTGTGGGCCAATGTTGACGAAAAAAACGATGTTTACAAAGGTGGGAGATGCCTTTGTATGCATGGCCACCACTTCAGATTTCAATTGAAAGTTTAGAGGTTTGGTGCAAACATATGCGTCGTCATTACGATCGCTTGTGTTGGAGAAGCAGAAACATATTTACTTTTTAGATATTCAATCTAACGACATCTTGATATTCAAATGAGACTTAGTGATTACACAATGCTTTAAGAATTTTTTTTTGTAGAACATCCCAGATGATCACGGGAATCTATCATATATTTATGGTGAAACACAATATTTTCTTTTTAACCGATGTATCTTTTCTCATGCTAATGACCTTTATCCATCTTATTAGTTGCATTTTTTGTTCATTTGCATTTTTGATGATAATTAATGTTGAATTATACACATAATAATTAAATTCTAGAAATACAAATAAACTACTCCACTCATCTGAGCAATTTTGTTTGAGCAAATTCAGTCAATCTAAAAAGTCAAACCATTTTTTGGTTTAAACGTGTTTAAGATATAAACGCTCATCAGTCATCACTTCCATTATTTTTTTTAGAAAAACAAAATCACTTCCATTGTTTCACATGTAAATTTTCCTTTTCAGTTTTGTTTCCATCAATTTGTTTGTTACATACAAGCAAGTCTATAATTTTCTTTTAAAAAATTTATACAACTTTGCCAATGGACTTACGAAATTTTAAAAAATTCTTGGTGTTTGAAATTTTGAATCATCGATTACTTCCATCGGATCCAGGAGTATAATTCACGGGGACAAACTACAGAAAATAAAACTAATAAAAGGGGCACAAAAATTAGATCCAATCAAAACTACACCTAAAATAAAACTAATAAAAGGGGCATAAAAATTGGATCCAATCAAAACTACACCTTATAACGAAGAAACATGACATGGAGAGGAAAACAATGTGTCGTTAAGCCATGGGCTAGGGCTATGACAAGCATTTTCGACCAATTAAACTCTCTCAATCAAATTGATTTGAAAGTTGGGTCTTCCTTCATCAACTTCCCGTTTCCTCCTACACAGTGAGTTTACGAGATTTGTCTCACCCCCTACTTTTATGGTGTCGGATACTTCATAACTTAGTGTGCGATAGAGTATCCATTGATTATGGTTCCATGTTCTAATCCCTTTTTTTTTTGATGAGACCATTTGAAAGGTGTACCATTTTGTTCCAAAAAATAAATAGTAACCTAAATTGGTTCATTTTTATTAATGAAATTAATATTTCTAGAAAGAAAAAAAAAGAACAAACGTTTCATGAACAAAAAAAAGAACAAACGTTTTATGTAAAAAAATTGTAATCACCCGCACATGTGCGGGTTAGAACTCTAGTTGTAAAAAAGATTTAGTAAGATCTCAAAGTCATTGCAAACAAACAATATGGACCATCCTCCAAATAAACCACCTGATCTGCCAGTTTTGCATTAGCTTCTCTTTTCCAATAGCTTCACTAGCTATCCAATTTCTAACTTTACCACTTGTCGAAAATTATAACTGTGAGGTCATAAGCAAATGAAACCACATGCACTTAGAGGTGGGAGCAACTCACTAGCCGAAGTGCAACCGAACCTAATTTGTTCCTTAGGCCAATGTTAAAGCTCAGTTTAGAAAACATATATACAATAATGTGGAATGAGAGTTAAACCCTATGAGAGTTTAGAGAGTGGCTTACTAACAGAATATCGAAAAAGTTCTATATTCAGAAAGAGTTTAGGCCAATAAGACTTGAGGGTTAAGTTCGGTTCGATGCGATCGCATCAGTTGGAAAGAGCAATTCTGACCGCATCTCTCTGACCAATATAACACATGCTCCAACACCGTATGATCTCGCATAATAATTATTCAAAATTTAGAGAACATAACTAAACTAAACAAACTATATTATCGTATAAAATATAACAAAGCTACAAAAATTTTACAATGGAGTATTTCTCTATAGCCAAGAAATGTGTAACAATATAAGTAACAAACAAGCAAAAAAACCTTCAATGTCATGTTTCTTTCCTGCTTCTTCCACATCTAGAGACTGGTGGTGTTGTAATTTTTTTATATACACTAAGTCACTTGCAACAAAAATGGGAAGAAGAGTACAAATTTCAAACCTTTCTTGGTCTCCCTCGCATGGATTCCACAATCTCTCAATAGTTTTAAGGCTATTTATCTCGTGATTCTTCGACCAAAGGTGTTTCCTTGAGAGAAAATTCATCGAGGCTATCGTTCTCTGTATCGACATGAACAAACTCTTTGAACATTGTCATTACTTGAATCATAGTTGGCCTTTTAAAAGGCCGGTCGTCTAGACACTGAGACGCAATCTTCAAGTAATGAAAAAGCTCAACATCGCCAGATTTATTGATTACCAGGTCTGGATCAAGAATCTCAGCTCCTCTCTTCTCTCGATAGAGCTGTTTAGCCCATCCCACAAGATTGTTGTCTTCACCAAACTCCTCTGGATCGATCGGTTTCTTGCCTGAGAGAAGCTCGAGAAGTATAACTCCGTAGCTGTAGACATCTCCTTTGGTGGTGCACCGGAAACTCTGGTAATACTCTGGTGGAACATAACCGGGAGTACCAGCGAGCGTGCTCACACTCAAGTGCGTGTCCAGAGCGCTAACCAGCCTCGCCATACCGAAATCCGAGACACGGGCTACAAAATCATGGTCTAGAAGAACGTTGCTGGACTTCATGTCTCTGTGGATAATATGAGGAATGCAGCTATGGTGCAGGAAAGCTAGCCCACGAGCAGCTCCGACTGCAATCTTCTTCCTCGCGGACCAATCAAGAAAGATTCCGCCTTTCTTGGTCTTCTCGTGTAGAACAGTCTCTAAGCTTCCGTATTTCATGTACTCGTAGACAAGTAGCCTCTCTTCGCCGATCTTGCAATACCCTAAAAGAGGAACGAGGTTTCTATGTTTGATTTTTCCAATCGTCTCCATCTCAGCCATGAACTCTCTATCACCTTGACCCGTGACTTGAATCAGTTTCTTGATCGCTACGATAGATCCATCAGCGAGTTGAGCCTTGTAAACCTCGCCAAACCCGCCTGATCCGATCATACTATCAGCACTAAACCCATTTGTGGCTTCTAAAAGGTGTGCAAAAGTGAGTTTTCGCAACGGCTTCTCAAACGTTGCAACATTGATGCTCAATGGTTCAGGAACGCTAGAGAGCTTCCAGCTGCTGCTACCAGAGGTCGAAAGACTCTCAATGTACTTCTCTCTCTGTCTTTCTTTCTTCTGAACCTTCCTTACTCTGTAAAGAGCCATAAAAAGAATCACAAAACACATGAAAGAAAACACAATCCCAGTGATCATCACAGCCGCAATGTTTTGTCTCTTAGGCTGAGCTTGGGAGCTCGTAGGACGGGAACCAGAGCTGCAAGGTGGCAGAGGAACCCCGCAGAGGCCAGAGTTGTTGGCGTATCTTGTGATTGGAAACGTCGTAAGTTGGCCTCCGAATGGTATTGGTCCAGTTAGATTATTGTTAGAAACGTCTAAATCGCTGAGGAAAGAGAGTCCTCCAAGTGATCCAGGTAAGTATCCTTGGAGATCGTTATGCGACAGATCAAGAACTCCAATTGCTTTCAATTCCCCGAAGCTATCAGGTATGGTTCCGGTTAAAAGATTATGTCCCAAATTCAAGACCTGCAGATATCCCATGTGACCGTAACTCAGAGGGATAGAACCTGAAATCGCATTGTAAGAAAGGTCGAAGTAGATCATGCTCCCGTTTCCGGAGAAAGTGTACATGGTCAAGCCTGAGTATATCCGAGTCAGGGGACAAGAATGAACCATCGGAAAATGCTCTAACCGCTCTGGACGAATGCCTTCAAACTCAACTAAACCGCCTGCACCTCTACAGTCTGTCCCACCTTCGTTCCTCACAAACGCAAACTGTTTACCAGAGACGCTTCCAGGCATTACTAGCCCCGCCTGGCTTGCAAGTTCAGCTGGGAGATTCCCAGTTAGATTGTTACTATTCAGATCAAACCAGATAAGGCTCTTGCATTTCCCGAGCTCATGTGGGACATTCCCGGTCAAAGAATTGTTCCCGAGCTGCAGAATCGCTAATTTCTCGAGGTTTCCAATCCCTACCGGAATTTTGCCAGTAAGCAGATTACTAGAAAGGGAGATCCAGAGCATGTTGGTGCATTTAGAGATCGATTCAGGAATAGAACCGGTTAAAAGATTGTTGTTTAGGATTAACGTTTCCAAATTTCCTCCGTGGACACAAATGCTATCCGGGATTCCACCGGTGAGATTGTTCGCCCACATAACTAAGTCGGAAAGATTCGGCAACGACCATACCTCCTTCGGAATCAGACCAGTGAGAGCATTGAAGCTGAGATCTAATGTCTTCAAGCTCTTGCATTTACCAAGCTCAACAGGAACAGTTCCTGAGAGGTAATTGTTGGCAATAAGCAACTTCTCTATAACCGGTGAGCTTTGAAGTGAGCAGAAACCAGAAGGTACTTCCCCGGTAAACTCGTTTGAGCTCAGATCAAGAACTCGAAGATTAGCACACTCGGTAATCGAAATCGGAACAGAGCCTGAAAAGTTGTTGTAAGGCAAGTAAAGATAAGTGATTCTTGGGAGTTTACTCACAACGGTGCTTATAAACTCGCCGGAGAGTTGGTTATTTCCAAGATTCAGGCTTTGTAATGAGCTACAGGAGGTGAACGGTTGCGGTAGCTCACCGGTGAGACTGTTACCGGAGAGATCAAGGATCTCTAGTGTTCGACAGAGCAGAGAAAGCTCCGGTGGAATCTCGCCGGAGAAACGGTTATGAGCGAGAGAGAGCTGCTTCAAGTTCTGGAGATTTCCCCAGTATTCATCACCGGGGATTTTTCCGGCGAGACTGTTTCGAGAGAGGTTTAGCGTCTCGAGGAGCTTACAATTCGAAAGACTAATCGGGAATTTGTCGCCGGAGATGTTGTTTTGTGATAAACTGAATACCGTGAGGTTTTCGCAGAGTCCGAAGCTAAGACCGGAGAAGTCACCGGAGAAATTGTTGTGTGATAAATCCAGATGTTTCAGAGACGCCGGAAAATTAGAAATGAAGGTCTCCGGAATCTCTTCCGATAAGAGATTACTTGAGAGATCGACGGTGGTGATTCTCTGACTAATCGTCGACGGAGAAGACTTCAATTTTCCGGCGAGCTTGTTGTTCGAGAAATTAACAGAAACAAGATTCAAACAGCTCGAGAAAACGTAATCCACCATTGGATAATCCGAAATCGAGTTCGAAGATAAGTCCAGAACTTGGAGAGAACATCCAGAAGAAGAACCAGAGGATTCACCGGAGGTGGAAAAGGAGTTTCCTTGGAGATAGAGATTCCGGAGATTCGATAACGCCGTGAGATTTTTGAGATATAGGGTTCCGGTGAGATCGCCGTTTCGTAGATCAAGACCAACGACTTTACCATCGTCAGAGCAAGAGACGCCTCTCCAAGAACATGGGTTACGACCCGACCCGTATTTCCAATTACCCAGAAAGTTGTTAGGATCCGACTTGACGGAGCTTTGCTTGAACGTTGTTAATAGAGCAGCTTCGCTCTGGTCGTCGTCGTTGAGTAGCCGTCTTCCATAACCGTCTACTACTAGAAAGAAGACGAGAAAGCAGAGTATCACAAACAGCCATTGTTGCTTCATTATATTTCGCCCACCAAATGTTCGATCAAATTCCTACAAGAATCATCAGCATAAAGATTCAAATTTTCGAGCTCAAGGATCTTCTTTTCTTCTACTTCGGATTCACTACCGGACGTGTTAAGAAAACCCTATCCTCCATTAGAGCTTGCAAAACTGAAAATCCAAAGTGAATTTAAGATTAATTTTTCTCAATAACAGTAAAGAATCAAGTATTTAAAGAGAAGAAGAAGAAGAAGCATACATGTATATGTGGTGGAGAGAAAGAGGATTTTGAATAAGAAAAAAGCGGATTCAAAGGCTGTGACAAAGACCACAAGTACAGAAGACAGAGAGAGAATTCTCCAAGTGAAGAAGACAACGGAGATGGTCTTTGCCAGTGTTGTCTCCTCCCTCAAGTACGATGTTGCAGAGATGGTCGGACCAGGAAAAAAGATTGTTTGTTGAATTCAACCAAAAAAAAAGGGCTGCTTTAAGATTCCACAGCTTTTTTTAACATACCACAAGGATGCGTGTTTCGTACGACCACTACCCAGAAAAGCGAACTTAAAAAAAAAAACATATTTTCCCGGAAATAAAAACAAGAATTTTCCTGGAAAAATAAATAAAGGAGAGTACTTTTTTATGTGCTTGACAAAATGAGAGCAGTTGAGATAGAATTTACCGATGAAGAAGATAGTGAATGAAATCAATCTCTTGTCTTATTTTTCGTCTTTGTTGGAAATTTGTAAAAGCCAAAGAGAAGAAAATTTGGAAAAGAGAGAAGATAAAGCTAAACAAGACAAAACTAAGAAGACTAATCCTACGTGAAAAGAGGATGCATAATCATTATATTATAGACTAATTTTTTTTGTAATTATTAATCCCACCTAATAGGTTTTCTTCAATTAATTTAACAGTAGATCATCAAACCCAATGTTAATTGTTTTAGATTTGATTATGGAGGAGATTTTTTTACAGGTATAGGAGAATAATTATAAATCTAACAAAGGTCCTGGTTTTGCGGGGACTAGATTTGTTGCTTTTAATGTTCGTTTGTTAATGTCAATGAAATCTCCAATCTCATTATTTGTGCAACATGTAAATTATAATTTGTTCGATTACATTTTTCAATATAATTAAATAATTCGGACCAGTTGGATTTTAATGTGTTTGAATTTTTTTGATGCGCCGTATAGATTAATCGCAGTGATGTATGCGATTGAAACCCATGTTTGCAAGTAAGAATGTAAAATAGTCATCTTTCAATTTTTCAAAATGCCCGCAAAATTGTGTTTGGTCTGTTTGGAGTCAAAATCGGTTATGGCTCTAAATGGTACCAGTTTAATGGTTCTACCATTGGCTTAATGGTTCTACTGACACTATTCGTTTAATGGTTCTACTGTCAGTTCAATAGTTCTACTATCAGTTTAATGGTTATACTGTCAGTTTTTGTCTCTAGAATGATTCTGCTATTGGTATAATGGTTCTACTGACACCATTTAACTTTCTTTTATTCTGCCAGATTCTGCTAAAAATTTAATTATTCTGCCAGAAATTTAATCATTCTGCAGTTACCATTCAGAGCCTATATGTTAAAATCATAACCGTAGTTAACAAATAAAGGCTCTGAATAGTAACAGCAGAATAATTAAATTTCTGGCAGAATAATTAAATTTCTAGCAGAATCTGACTGAATAAAAGAAAGTTAAACGGTGTCAGTAGAACCATTATACCAATAGTAGAATCTCACAGAATAAATAAAAATAATAAAATTAATTTATAAATAGTTGATTATAGTTTGTTTGTCAAAATAATAATTAAATAAACTAAATTTATTATATATAATTATCATGTAAATCATAAAGTATGAAAATTAAGTATTTTGAAATAAATATGAAAAATCTAATACATAAATTACTAATTATGAGAACTATAATGGATAAATCAAAATTAACTATTTTGGGTCGTGTTTGGTATTTAAATTGTAATATTTTTATGGTTTTTTATTATATTATAAAATATACCAAAATTAATAAATGATTAATTAAATTTATTTTATAAATAGTAGAAAACTTAATAGAAAAATATTTTTAGCAATAATTTCACAACCATTACTTATTCTATCACATAAGTATAGTTTTTTTACAACAAAATTGAACCAAAAATTTATTATAATCACAATATAATGTAATAAAGAAGTTATGCAAAATGTAATAATAGTTAAAAATTTAACATGCATACATGTTATAAATAACTCGAAAAATTACAAAAAAAACAAATAAACGTAAGAAATATTACAAGCATATGCAAAGACATATATACTTATATATTCTTATTGAAACGAATCCCAAAGTTGTTGTTTTATTCCATCTCGTGTCGTATTCATATGGCCTCCTTCAATTGTTTCTTCTTGTTGTTGCACAAAAGGTTCTTCTGCATCTCCCCTATCTTCCTCGCTGTTAAGAAAATTTTCTTAAGCATTACCAGCTAAAGCATCATCAAAGTCAACATCCGGAATTTCAGATAGACGAATAAAGTTATGCAATCCCGTTGTGGATATGATTACGTAGTTTTGAGTCTTGACATCGTATCTTGGAAACTCTGATAAAAAAATTTCCATTTTTTTTCCAAACACCAAATGTTCGTTCGATCACTGAACGGAGCGAAGAATGCCACCGGTTAAATAACTCCTCTGCATCTCTGGGCGGAGAACCATTTAGAAATTGTGGCATATGATACATGTGACCTCTTTACGGCGCCAAAAATCCTCGTGTGTTAGCATAACCAGAATCCACAAGATAATACTTCATGGGCGGGGGCATTGGAAAAGTTGGGTCACGCTCCATTGCGTAAGACAAAACTCTTGCATCATGAACAGATCCAGGACACCCAACAAATATATAAGTGAACAACATATCCAAGTTGCATATCGCCAAAACATTAATGCTCGTCTGTGAATGCCTGTTATAGAAACGAGTAGCCTCTGCGCCAGTCACCATAACCGTACAATGAGTGCCATCCATTGCACCAATGAAACCATTAAAATAAGGCCAATATCTACGATCACCTCATAGACCTCGTGGTACTTGGCAGAGTTGCTCGGGAGATTGCATCCTCATTAAGCTAGCAGATAGTTTTGTGCATGCTTATAGACATTCCTTAAATTTACGTCCAACAGTCTCCTGAGCGCGTCCGAATATGAGCCCTATAGAATGATGTGTCATGTTATGACCACATATGACAAGAAACATTGCCACATTTTCCTCCACGGATATGTTTTTTGTGCATTTTAGACCATACCCTGTCTGTAATGTGTCACATAAACGTGTGAAAACCTCTATGCGCATCCTCAACATATGTAAGCAATCTCTTGGGTAATTGTAAATCCTTTTCTCAATGTTGCACCATCCTAATCCCCATTCAGCTCCCAATGGTTGTCAACAATAATATCTTTTGCAGTAATCTATCACCGGTTTGAAGAGTGCTTCCATGATATCCATGTGCTCAAGACAAATTAGTTCAAGTAGCTCATCATCGGTGAGATTATGTAATCCGCGGGAATGTAACTCAAGTATACGAAGACCCTGAAAATGAAAACAATTTCATTGACATACACTGGTAAACATTAAGTAAGAAGCAAGATAACTATTATATTTTGAATATGGAAAAACACAACATAATTATTCTTTTAGTTTCCGTCATCATTGTCATTGTTTACGACATTGCGATTAAATTGGTCTGGAGATGCATTTAAATTTAATTGTGGGTTGGAGTTTGGAACTTGAAATCCTTCTCTCCATCTAAAGTGGTCTGGAGATTCGAACCCACCATAGTATCAAAATCCTCCGGGGTTTGGAGATCCAGCACCACCGAAGTTCGTAGTCCCTCCGAAGTGTGAAAATCCTCCGGGGTTTAGAGATCCAGCACCACCAAAGTTCGCAGTCCCTCCGAAGTTTGAAAATCCTCTGGGGTTTGAAGATCCAGCACCTCCGAAGTGTGAAGTCCCTCTGAAGTTTGAAGAACCAAAACCACCAAAATTTTCAGTCCCTCCGGTGTTCGCAAATCCAGCACCACCAAATTGTGTAAATCCTCCTAAGCCCGGAGACCCTGATCCACTACCAACAGATCCTCTACTGCTTGGTCCACTGGAACCACTGAGTTGGCGTTTCCACGGACTACCCCGGAAAGTACCACTGCGATCATAACCTGTCACTCCTTCTAGAAAACGAATTCTTTCCTCGTTACTCTGGAGTAAGGCAAACTTTTTTTGCTCAGTAGGATCTTTCAAAACCTCTGCTGACGTCCACCAAAAATCAGTAAATTTCTCGATGTCTTCTAGCTCATTAAATTTCAACCATGATTCACTCTCATAATCCTCTTTCGGTTGGTGACGTGCATTCCACATTTGGATTGGGGATTGCATATTTGCAAGATGTGACTGATAGTAGTCAAGTGTGCGTCCATAGCAGCTCTCCTTCGTGGAGTTTGAGTGCTTTATCGAGTTGATTGAACTCTTCCCCTACGGTTGTTTCTATCACCTCTATTACCACTTCCGCTGGACCATCCTCCATGTGTGGGTATCTCGACAGGATTTGACGATGAAGAGGCACGGTTACCCATCGGTCGGTGTGGCTGAAAATCTGTTTCAAAACTGAATGGTCCTTGAATTTCTGGTACGCTTTCGGTAAAGGCTTCTTCATCATCATCTTCTTCATACTCTTCTTCTTCTTCATCATCATCATCAAGGTCGGCTTCCCCAATCTCATATATTTGACTAGCTGATGTCATATCGTCGTCCACAGAACAATGTGGACCATACACTTTGTCCATTAAATCTATACGTGGCAGGGGGTTTTTCTTTAACCTTGTTGCTGCTGGCGTATCCTGCAACATATGAAATTTCATTCATACAAACAACTAAAAAATAAAATTAAATATATTTACAGGTATATATGGTCAATATTCATACATTCGCTCAGTCGTTCCACCATTGTGCATCCATGAGAATTATTCCCGTATCAGGATCGACTGCTACACCTGAACGCTTTTTAAGCCTCTTATAGGTCGTGTACAAGGCCTTAAAGTCATATACCTTTTGTTTACATTTGTCCCAACCAATTTGCTTACCGCTCATTTCTTCGAATCTTTTCCTAAATCTAGTTTTCCCATGCTTAGTAATGGGTACAATCTGCTTGTAGTTTATCTTTTGAAGTTCTTCTTCTAATAATTCGATGAATATAGTGTTCAACTCCGGCGTCCAGTCAAATCTACCCTACAGTTTTAATTCTCACAACTCTTCAAATTAACTACACTAATGTTATATAATTCAATGTATAACTTACTATTGTAAAAACCTACCTGGTTTGATGGTCCAGCCCCCGTGTTTCCCGCTCGTCTCATAATTCTACGCAATAAACATTATAAATATTTTCTGTTAATATTTTCATATAATGAAATTGTAACCACAATTTTTGTAAATATTTGATTTACCAAGTATTTTGATGACAAAATATAACGTACTTATTGGTAAATTCTCCTGGTTTAAATCATCTACAATGTTTTAATAGCAAAAACATTTATTGACATACAAATAAAAACAACTACATATATATATATATATATATATATATATATATATTTATTATTATTATACTTAATTAATCAATTCATTTAGTGTCAACTATCAAGATACAACTATTATAAGTCATAAATTTTTTTAAATTAATTATAACTAATTACAAGTTTTCATTTTTTATATAATTTCAAATTAACTTTATATAATTTCCATAATAATACTTGTAGAATAAGTTAATATATCAAATGCAAAAAACAATTTGTTATATTTCTACAAAAAGATACGACACATACTAGTATGAAAATTATTGGTGGTTATATATGAAAACTGAATTATTATATATTTCAACTTAACATATAAGGTTTTTAAAAATTAATGTCTTTAAAATTTTATGTCGAAAGGGAGTTATTTTTAAAATAGATTTTTTAAATTGACTAATTGACTTTGAAGAAAAAATAGTGAAGAATTTTAATCTACTTTTATATAACTTAAAATATGGGTTAAATTTATTAAATGAGATACTTATCCACACCAAAATGTAAAATAAATGAATCATTATATCGTATAAACATTTAATTTATTAAATATATTAGTTTGTTAATATTTAGCGATATTACATAGTAATTTGTGTTTAAATTGAAGTTTCAAAAAAAGTTATTTTAGATAACACAAATTCACGTGTGCAAATCACAAAATTAAGTGAAAATCATGTATCCAAAATTAAAGAGTAAATTATTAACCAAAAACAAAAACTCATTTCACAAACTTGAAACAATCATAAATTATTTGCTTTGGGAGAAATTAAACCTTTGTAAAAATGAATGAAAAAATGAAATTGATGAATTATAAAGTAAACTTAAACTTACCTTGGTTTTTTTTATGACGAATGTTTTGATGCTGAAGAAATTGGTTTTGTATGAGATACAAGTCGTGCATCACTTATATATAGAAGTCATTGCTGTCTCCTAAAATTTTGAGATAGAACAAAACAAATAAAAAAAAAAAATCACGGACGTCCACTGCTTTTGTGTTGAAAGAAAAAGAAAAAAAAAAGCAAATCCGTGACTGAATGAAAGAAAGAAAAAAAAGCTTAAAAAAAACTGTCGGTGGGGAATTCAACTATCGGTTGAAAAAAATGTGAATGGTAACAGTTTGACAATTATACTGTCGGTTGAATCATTCCACTATCAACATTTACAGCCAAAATGAAAAAAAATTGGGAGAACGAGATCCAAAAGATATACTACTTCTTATAAATTTGTTTAGTAGATCCAGTCCTAATATTACATGTATAAGCTCTAACTAGATTTGTGATTGGTAAGTGAATTATAAAAAACTATACATCTACAAGACTAAAAAGTCGAAAACTCTTCTTTGCTTTTTTTTTTTTGGTCATCTCCATATATATTGAACATAAAAAAGCCATGGACTACAAGAACTAGAGAATTACACCACCTGATCAAACTAAAAAAAAATACAAAAAGGATACTGAACCAAACAACAAGAACACTCGCAACACACCAATCGCAGGGATGAACAAAACCATCTATGGCGAATAGATTATACCTCACCAAACAAAGACCGAAACTTGATACTATGGCAAGTCGGATACCATCAAATATCCGAAGCACTTCCACAGAACGGCGGAGAAGGGATAAGAATCCACAAGGTTGCAACGCCTTGATACAAGCTAAACCCGAAAGAGAAGATCCCAAAAAAATCTTCATAGTAAAGACAAGGTGCGTCTCACATTCTAATCCGGCTGAAGCAACTTCAGAGACGAAAGCAACACCAAATCGGAACCGGTTAGATCCCAAACAACCATTAGCAAGAGGAGAGCCCTATAAGAAAAGATAAAGCAACCCAAACCAAGTCTATATCGAAGGAGGACCAGCACATAAAGAGATCAATGGTGAAAAGACTCGTGCTCTACGCAGCCATGACCAAAACAAGCTAAAACCCGGACTGAGAGGAGATTGAAGAGCATATGTTGAGAGAGATTGACCAAAAGGAGACCACAAAACTACCGGCAAATGATCTATCAAGCAGAGAACCATAATCCCAACCCAAAAAACCAAGAAAACTCCACACCCATAGCGACCAACGTCCTCAATCAATCGCATACAAGAGGAGATTCCATGGCCTTCAACATCATAATGAAGACCAGGGAACATACCCACAATCGAACTAGGAGAATAAAAAGACAAAAAACAGAGTCTCGGAAAGGAGAGTGTGACACCCCGGTTTCAGGGCATATGTGGTATATGCGGTATATGCGGAGAGGCTAAAAAGAATTGATTTGGCTACCTATATCACTAAAGTGTACTTATCTTTTCGGGCACAGGTCTTGAGAGAACTCCTTAGTCAAGCGTGTTTGAGCTGGAGCAATCTCATGATAGGTGACCTACTGGGAAATCATTTCCAGTATCGTGTGAGTGAGGATAAAACACGGGGACTAACGCACCGACCGTCGGACATGGTGGGCCAACGGGCTTGAGAATGGACGGGGGCCCATGGGAGGAGCGTTCGGGGCGTTATAGAGAGAATCCAAGAAAGAGCGACTTGCTTAGCCTCGGCGAGGCACCGTAGATTTGCAAAATGAGAGAAAACCCAAGAGTCGTAGAAGAAAAGAAGCTTTTGGATGAAGATTTGAGGCATTCCTCAAACCACAAAGCAACCTTACCACACCAATTTGAACCACCGACTCCACCCTCAAACGACAAATCAATCGGAGAGACTCGAACGATAGTGAGACGACCTTCAGACACAACCCCTAACCACCGTTCTTAAGCACATAGGGGGGACCCAGGCTCGACATCGAAACAAGATCCAAAGCAAAACGCCATCAACAAGCCCAAGACAAAGCAGATCAGAGACTTGAACATAAAACCGAACCCTATAGAACTGAGAAACAAAAGTCGATTAACTAAGAAGAAGAGATAAAGGGGATCCCCTTTCCGGTGGCGGTTAGAGCCACTGTATACCGGAAAAGGGAAATTGGCGAAGTTGATTTGTGAGGCGGCTAGGATTTTGGTTGAGAGAGTTTCTGCCTCTTAAAGATCTAGTCATCTACAACTCTTTTCTAATTTCACGTCTTTTTAAGTACTACTATACTAACATTAATTAAATAATCACAAAATATCACACACACAAATTTGTTTTGAGAAAAGTTTACGGTAACAAATTTAGACAAGAATTCTAAAATTTTAGGATTACAATCTATTTTTTGTGGTGATTTTGGAGAATAGGAAACAAAAAATACTGCAATTTTGTGATTTCTGAAAAAAAAACAAGTAATTATGGATGTGACCAGTATAAGATTTAGAATAAGAACAAGAGTTAGGAGGAAATAACAAAATGCAAGGGAAATAACCTATAGTGTATATTTTTTTTTCTTGTTCAATTTTGTAGAGAAAAAAGTGCTAAGATCCATGTCCTATTTATGATTAGTACAATAAAGTAGAGCTCTACAATAAACCATTTTTCGGCCAAAAGTATGTATTATAGAAAAATAGCTAATCACATACTTCACACCCTATTGGCATATGTTTTTTTTAACTCAACACTTCAGTTGATTATTTTCAATTTTGATTAGTAACTTTGTTCACTGCGATATAACGTAACTCGTAACATTTTCATGTGTAACCATTCAATAAAAAGAAAAGTATAGAGAGAATATGCAATTGATGGTACACTTGCGGTAGTTTTTGCTTACAAAATATAAAGAGCCAAAAGTACTTATATTGAAATTATTCTAATTTTAGTTTTAAAAGTGTAAGTAGTGTTTGTAGTATAGAGAAAATTACAAAATGTACCATTTCCTAAAACTCTATGTTCAGAAAATATCACATTTTATTTTTCTCTCTAAAATTTACTACAACCTATGTAAATTGACAAATTTATCCCTTTTTAATTAACAAATCTCTTCATCTTTCTCTCTCTTCCGACTCTCATTTTTCTTTCTCTCTTCATCTTTTCCTCTCTTTATGTTAATGGTGAAAAAGATGGTGAATAATGATGAAGATGGTGGATAAATGGTGGGTGGTGGCTATGGAGACGGTGCTAGATGGTGGTGACGGAGACGGTGGTCGATGGGCATGACGGAGACGGTGGTGGATTGCTCTCTCTCTCTCTCTCTTTCTCGCACCCATATTTAGTGGATAACTTTCTCTCTGTCATGATTTTAATGGATAACTCATGTCACGATTTTCATGGACAACCTATTGTCTGCGTAACACTATTTTCACGAAAAACAGAGACAATGGTGGATGGTGGTGGACAAAGACTGAGAAAGTGGTTGTGGATGAAAACAAAGATGGTGATAGATGGGTGGATGATGGTTTTGGACGGAGACGGTGAAAACGGAAATGTCGGTGGATGTGGACCAAAAAAGAAGTGGCAGTGGTTGTGGACGAAAATTGTTGGTGGACAAAAAAATACTGACTTGTCCCCTACGAAGATACATACACATATCTGAATTGTTAACATAATACCCAAATTACATTAAAAAAAATCCAAATTAAAATTTTTATGTATAATATTCTATTTAATTAAATTAAAAACAAACCCAAATTAGAATTTTCGTCCAAAATTAGTTGTCATTTAGCCCTCCATGTAACTTATGGTAAAAAACATTTATAAGCCTCCTTGTAATTTATGTTATAACTAGTGCCATTTGTGTCCACAACCACCGACCAGTATCCACTACCATCTATTTTTTTGTCCACCACCATCTCTGTTTCACCGTCTCTGTTTTCGTGAAGATAATGTTACACGAATACCTTGTGAAGTTGTCCACCAAAATTGTGACAAAAACGAAGTTGTCCACTAGATCTGAGAGAAAGAAAGAGAAATCCGCCACCTTCTCCACCACCACCGTCTCCGTCTTTGTCACCACCAGTTCTATCTCAGTCTCCATCACTTCCATTCACCACCGATTTTGTCTTCGTCTTCATCACCACCATTTCCACCGATTCCGTTTCCATCTCCGTCAACACCACCGCCATCACTGTTCACCATCATCTTTGTTACCATCACCAACCACCGTCTCCATTACCACCATCATCATTTATTCCTCACTTTCATCATTATTCATCACAAAAATGAGCTTGAAGAGAAAATGAGAGAAAAAGCAAGAGAGGTAAGTGTGGTGTGTGGGTGTTATTGTCTTTTTAGATGAAGTGAACAGTGCCAATGTGGTAGATTTTGCAATCAGATTTGGAATGTGGTAGATTTTAAAGATTTTTAGTGGAAACACAAATTTTGGCAAGAATCCCTAAAATATAGTTCAAAATCTATATTTTCTATTTTATAACCTTTTCTCTTTATTATATGGCAATTATAAATAATTTACTGTCTACTGTATCTCTTACCATTCAAAAGTATGACGTACAATTTTTAGTTTACTGTCTTTGTTTTTCAAAATATCATGAATCATACCCTATGTTCAGTAAGGTTTTGTCCCTACGAAACAACCACTGGAGGTCCTCGCTCCTGCACAAATAGACAAATGCATAGGGGGGGGGGGGGGGGGGGGGGGGTATTTTATAGAGGATTGAATGGCTAAGAAAATAGAAGAGAACTCCAGTCGTAGAATGATCGCAGTTTAAGACAATAACAAAAGAAATGGTTGTGAGAAGCCGAAAAGCGAGAGTTTCAAGACTATAGGTCTCAAGAACTCTCACAATATTTAGAGTAAAAATAGAAAAATTAGGATCCCCTTTTATGAGGTAGATAGTGGAGTATTTATAGACTTTTATTTGCCCAGATCCAGATATTGTGTACACAGCTTCTGACCCAATCTAAGTTTAGGTCTTCGAGTCTGGAATCTCTCTTTAAGGTGTATCTAGTCCCTGACAGGACAGGGACATGGATCTGCATATGTTAGTATAAGCAGTGCCTATGGCCCAATGACAACCTTGGTTACAGGAGTTGACTTAAAACAATGACCCCAACCCGACTCGGGGCCACAGGGGATACGCTGATTCAAAACAAGATTATTTCATCCTCAACAATTATCCCTTCGTTGGTCGAGTCCTAACTTAGGACCCATGCAATGAATTGTACCTTCATAAAAAATACAATGCACATATATAATATTGCATAGAAGTTGTGTACAGAGTACATGTGGTGTTGGATTCCTAGATTTTTTTCCTTTTGGCTTAGTTCTTAGCAGTCCTAGATCCCGTTAGTTGTGTGGTTTATCCCGATATCAAGCCCAAGGTAACTAAGCTTGGGTGTCGGATTGCACACATCCAAGTTTGACTATACATTTGGCCCCGGATGATCACATATAGAGCTAAACCCCGTGGTTTTGACTCCAAAAATCTTTTTCTATTGCCAAATATTACATGTATTCAAACCTGGGTTTGGAACTAGACATTGGATTTGGGATCCTTCATATTTTTTTCCATCCAGGAAGTCCATTTGAGAGTAGAACCCTTTGAATTTACTTATAAACTTCATACTCATTATCACATGTTGACTATTAATCATCCCAGATTGACGATCCTAGACGATGGGTTTGGGAACTTCTAGGTAACTCTAGATTCCCCACTAGAAACTCTGCCTAAGAATAAAGTTTTCCAATTTTTTACTCTTAGGTTTCATCCCAAATTATCAAAAGTTGTCTCCTAGTCAGTTTAGATTGACGGTCCTAGATGACGGGATTAGAATCCTCTACAATACTTCGGATTCTCCAATAGGGAGTTCACCTAAGAGTAGAATCCCTCGATTGTTACTCTTAGGTTGTGTCTTCATTTGTCACATGTCACCAACTAGTCAGTGTAGATTGATGGTCTGTCACGATGGGTTAGGAGTTCACCAAATTGCTTTGGATTACTCTCCGAGAAGTCTTTCTAGGAGTGAAATCCCTCGATTATTTACTCTTAGTCTTACATCTCGTTGCAAGATATGAGATATAAGAATCCCGATTATCATCCTCGGATGGCCACCAAGTGACAGTCAAACTCAGGATTTCTCATTTGTTCATAAGTTATTCGGGAATTAAAACCCCAACATGGTCGAGATAGTCACCTTGTTGAAGGTTATGGACATAGTCGGGAGGAGGCACCTGTTGGGGTCAGTTTTCACCCGCTCAACATTAACGTCCAAAGACAAGATGACTAAAGAAATGGCCCTCCGGACTCTCGATGAAGAAGGCGCAACAACACCTGAGTCTTCCTGCTATGCAGAACATGTGGCAGCTGATTAAGTCTAGACGAAGCAGAAAATGGACCGGGAGGGAGCCGACCACGTGCTCGGCACCACGCGAGCCGACCGCGTGCTCGGACCACGTCGGGCCGACTGCGTGCTCGGCACCACGACGAGCCGACCACGTGCTCGGTCCCTCAGTGGGCCGACCACGTGCTCGGTCCAGCGCAGCCTCCAGCCCAACGACATAGATATAGCCTGAAGCCCGGTCCAGACACGAAGCCCACTCTGATGCAACTGACCTTAGCAGGGATAGAATCCGCGAAGACTTAGGAATGTTTAGCCGCCTTAGAGATAGTATATATAGTTGATGTAAAAGCCCTTGAGAGGGCATTCGCAATCCGGTTCACAATTTTGTACTCAAACTTTTACACAGCAATAAACAAAAACTATTACTCATCTCTTGCAACCTTAGCTAACCCTAGAAATCTCTTCCTCTTCACGAACCCTTACAAATTTAATTGTGCTAGCTTAGGCTCCCACAGCACCCATAATCTTCAGATCGGAGCCAGATTCCGGAGACCTAGAGGCCTTTGCCTGAGTCTGGAGACCTAGGAAGGAACAAGATCCCACAACAATGGTTGCGATAACCCGAGCCCAAAAACCTAACAGGATAGTATGAGAACTCCCGCATGAAGGTTACAAGAACCAGGCAATCGGGACAATCCTATTATTTGGGGTGCTGACCGTATATTGTATTATCTCGCCTCTTCCCTGTACCTCATACATGATATCAGAGCATCCCGTTCTTAGCCAGAAAGTAACTCATCCACCTTATCCCAGGTTCGAGTTAAATATATATATATATATATATATATATATATATATGAGATATTATTCCCTAGTTATTAGCTTTGAAATACGGAAAACCTTTTTAAAATTTTTGGAAAATACTTTCGAAATTTTATAGATGAAAAAGCCTTTTTGTATTATATGTAAATGCGAATATGGAAAAAATAATTTATGAACAAGTGTTATTTCCTCATGTTCATCAGGGCTAGACCGCATTTGTCGTTTCTTGAGCAAGGGGCGATCCATGTTGGACCTGGGTCCAGTTGATGGTGGGATGGTTGGGTTAAAGCCTATTTTGCGACTTCATGCTAGTAGCGCGGTTCGGTGCGTGCTCTGCACACCTTATCCTCGCGTATGTTGTGTCTCGTAGGACCTTCAAAATCATTATCACATGCCTTGCCTCCTGTTGAACCTCTAGATTGGTGATTTATTCTCATTCCCCCTTGGTTCCCATGCTGAACTCTATAAGATGCTAACACGTGGATTTTCCTAGATCCATGCATAAGTTTATTTATTACATTCCTTTGCTTTTTCCAATGGCTACTCGTGTTCCTCTTAGTTCGAAACGGACCGGTGTGACTTCTATGTCGTTTTTTCGTAACGTCATCATTTTCTTGGTAATTGTTGCCTATCTCTGCGAGTGTTAGTTTTTTCTTATATAAGAGGGCTTCACGTCTTACTCTGTTCTTATCTTTGTTCGACTAAGACCCATTTCTTCCTTTTTTTTCCTCATCTTTTTGCTAGTGACTATATCGTCTAACATCGCCCCGTCTTTTCCTTATAGCCATCGTTCCACTAATGAGCCTGATCTGACCATTGTTGGGGTCGGTATTCACCCACTCAACATTAACGCTCTAAGTCAAAGCATTCGAAGATGATGGCCCTTCGGACTCTCGATGAACATAGCAAGATGGCTCCTAAGTCTTCCTGCGAAGAGAAGCAAAGCAAGTGATCATGGAGTGAGGCGAAGCAGGAAGGTCCGGGATTAGGCAGGACCGACCACGTGCTCGGCATGAACAAGGGGACGACCGCGTGGTCGGCATTGACGAGGGATCGACCATAGGCTCGGATCGCCACGGGATCTACCACAGGCTCGGATCGCCACGAGATCCGACCACAGGCTCGGATCGCCACGAGATCCGACCACAGGCTCGGATCGCCACGAGATCCGACCACAGGCTCGGATCGCCACGGGATCCGACCACAGGCTCGGATTGCCACGGGATCCGACCACAGGCTCGGATCGCCACGAGATCCGACCACAGGCTCGGATCGCCACGGGATCCGACCGCATGCTCGGATCGCCACGAGATCCGACCACAGGCTCGGATCGCCACGAGATCCGACCGCATGCTCGGATCGCCACGGGATCGACCACAGGCTCGGATCGCCACGGGATCCGACCACATGCTCGGATCGCCACGGGATCGACCACAGGCTCGGATCGCCACGGGATCCGACCGCATGCTCGGATCGCTACGCTGCGACGGGCCGACCGCGCCTTCGGCCCAGCAGAGTCCTTGGTTCGATACGTCCTTGGCCCAGCAACTCGGCAACATGAGGGCGGTCCGAAGCCTAAGTGCCGCGGCCCGGTCCACATGCACGAAGCCCATATTGGTTCAACCGACTCCGCGAAGATTTAGGAAGAGAGCCGCCTTAGACATAGTATAAATAGACCTTTGTAAACACCCTAAGGGGGATCCGCAATTTTCATACACAAACTCTTGTACCAAAGCTTTGACACAGCAATAAAAACAACATCTTTTTCACATCTTTCTTGAATCCCTAGCTTACCATAGGAATCTCCTCTACTTTCCCCGAACTCTTACAAATTCTAATTGTGTTGGTTTCGGCCCCCACAATTTGGCGCCGACTAAGGGGAACTCGAGAATTTCTGACACAGAAGAGCTAGGGTTTCACAACACCATCGCCATGTCAGGAAGCAACAGCAGAAGCGATGAAGAATCCTCATCTCAGAGGAGCAGCGAAGAGCGAGACAACTCCATGGAGAACACCGCGCCTCACGCCACGAACAATCCCGCGGATCTCACACAGATCAAGCGGATGCTTGAAACCCTCGTGAAGAAAGCCGAAGACCAAGAGAGAAGCTTGGAGGCCACGACGAACGAGCTACAAGCGCTTCAGAGAAGGAAGCGTAAGCGATCCCGTGTCCGACCAACGCGCCTTAGCTTTGCTACGCCTCGAGCCAGTCGGAGGGGCCGACACGCGGAACCGCCTCATACCGATCGCGCAGCCCCAGAGGATTTGCCTCCGCCGCCGCCTCTTCATGAATCTGATGCAACTCCGGAGCGAGTGATGGAGGGGACAGACGACGATCAACCCCCTCGCAGGCGAACCCGAGTCAACCCTGAAGTTGACCACGATGCGGCTGCCGCAGAAGGCGATGCAATCATAGCAGAGCTTCGCAGGAGGGAGCGAGAGCGCAGAGCTCCTAGAGGTTCCCGTGATGAAGAGGTCGCCGCCCTGAAGGCCCAGTTGGATCATGTCGTCTCAGATTTGAGGACGACTAAGCTGCAGATGTATCGGAGCACTGGGAAGGCTCCCGGGGTCGCTTACGTGTTGGAGAAGGCACGAAACACCCCCTTTGCAGAAAACATCTCAAGGGCTAGGATTTCCGACCCGGGAAGGATTAGGCTTCCGACTTACGAAGGGACCTCTGATCCCGCTGACCACCTAATGGAGTTCGAGGTGGCCCTAGGAAGGGCAAATTTCAGAGATTCCGAGAAGGACATCGGATACTGCAAATTGTTCGTGGAAAGCTTGAAAGGGCCCGCTCTCCAGTGGTTTTACAAGCTGGAGAAGAATTCTATCCACAACTTCCAGCAGCTCTCTGAGATGTTCGTCCAACACTACAACATCTTCGCTGAACGGAAGATATACGATGCGGACCTGTGGACCAACAAGCAAGCAGAAGGTGAAAGCTTGCGATCCTTCATGACAAGGTTCAAGAACACCCTGTCCAAAGTGGATGGAATCAGTAACACTTCCGCTCTGGAAGCGTTGCGAGGTGCGGTGAGGTGTCCGTCTCCGTTTTGGCAGGAACTCACCATCAATCCGCCAGCGACGATTCAAGACGCCCTTCACCGTGCAGCTGATTTTGCCCGAAGCGAAGAAGAGCTCCGCGCCAAGAGAGGCGGCAAAGCAAAGCAGATAAGCGAACCTTCTCAGGTTTCGACCCCAGCTGCTCCTAAGAAAGGTGATCCCGCCTTTGTTCAGTTTGAAGGGGGAGCAGGCGGAGCTCACAATTACCAGATCGATTCACCTGGCTACGGCAGAGGTCGAGGCCGTGGTCAGGGACATGGCAGAGGAAATCTCACTTGGGTAAGAGACCCGAAGGAGTATGATGAGAAGTTGTATTGTGATTTTCACAAAGCAACTGGGCACTCCACTGCAAGATGCCGAGAGTTGGGACGACAGCTAGCTGCTAGGCTGGCCGAAGGCACCCTCAAGGGTAACATCAGTCTGTCGGACTTCAAGCCAGAGGAGAAATTTCAAGATGCTACTGAGGTCCATACTGAGAACCCCAGACGACAACGCCGCGGTGACAATCCCGAACATGAGAATCCTCAAGGTACCATCAACATGATCATGGGAGGATCCCAGTATTGCGCTGACAATGTAACCGCGATCGAAGCATACCAGAGGCGAGCCGAGGTCTGCGCCAACATCATTACATCTCCAAAGACAGAGCGTGCTTGTGATCCTGTCACCTTTAGCGAGAAGGATGCTGAGGGTATTGACCATCCGCATAACGACCTTCTGGTCATTAACCTTACCGTCTTTGATTTCAATGTCGCCCGAGTCCTCATCGACACCGGAAGCTCAGTGGATGTTATCTTCAGAGAAACACTCGAGAAGATGAAGATTGACCCGTCGCTCATCACAGGGCAGCCAAAGCCTGTAACGGGCTTCTCCGGACAGACAACATGGACAGAGGGAACGATCCGTCTCCCAGTTCAGGCGGGAGGTGTGAAGAAGATGGTCAATTTCGCGGTCTCTGGTCATCCCGCCATCTATAACTTGATCATGGGAACGCCATGGCTCAGTCAGATGCAAGCCGTACCATCGACTTACCACCTATGCTTGAAATTCCCAACCGATAAAGGCGTGAAGACAATCTTTGGTAATCAAAGAGACTCACGAGCGTGCTTCCTAGCAGAGCACGTGTTGCGCAATCAAGAGGCGAAGGAGGGCTCAGTCCCAGAAGGTCACGAAGACAAGAAAGAAACCTCAATCTCACAAGGACCGCAGAAGAAAGCGAGAGTCAATTCCAGTCAGGAGACGGACCTGATCAATCTCAAGTAACCCCTCCGCACCTCTCCCCATCTGAAGCATCACTTTCCCTACTCTCCTCTTCCACAACGAACTACGAGTGACTTGATCTCTGCAAAGGGTACGTAGGCAGCCTATCCTCGGATGGGTTCAGTTACCCCCCTCCATCAAAAGGGGGGGGGGGGACCATACGCTTGACAAGCCTCGTCTCCGAACGAGCTCACTCGATCTCCTCCGCCTTCAGGGGGGGGGGGAGTGAGTCCTTTCACAGTCTCTAGACGACTTCAGTTACCCTCTTTCGTCTCAAAGGGGGGGGGGGAGTGGGGTACCCGTATGCCACTCCTTAACAAAATTATTGACTACTCTATCGTCAATCGCTAACACTCGCTACAGCACTCATCATGAGAACAGCTAGTTCCTTTTAAGGAAACTTGTCCTTTTTGGACCGATCACAGCTTTATTCGAGTAGAGTCGTTCTGTATCTGTTGTTGCTGGCCACATCAACAGTGCAGAGGTACGAACACTATGACATCCACAACGGATACAGCGCGCTATATAAATTCCAATGACCTCCGTTCAGATTATACTTGAACGTGTCAAGTGACCTCCGTTCAGATTATACTTGAACGTGTCACTCCAAAACCCAGGACAGGCGCTGGTCTAAGTCAAGGTGATCTTGCTCTCGGACAGACGTGTCTAGAAGAGCAGCACCACTCTGCAAAGCCCAACAGCAACGTTGGCAGATAAAGAGCGTGAGCGCATTTGCGTTTTCACAGCCTCAGCAAAGCCTCATTCACGAGCAAACAAAGCCTCATTCATGAGCAAGCAAAGCCTCGTTCATGAGCAAACAAAGCCTCGTTCATGAGCAAACAAAGCCTCATTTATGAGCAAGCAAAGCCTCATTCATGAGCAACTGACCAAGAACGAGCCTCATCCATGAGCAAAAAAACAAAGAATTTTCATTGTACTGCAGCAACGCAGTGGCTTCGGTAAGAAAATAAGGAGTCTTAAAACCTCCATAAGGAATAAGAAGTCTTAAAACCTTTGAGACGCTTGCGGAGTCTTAAAACCTCCTGCGCAAAGTCACTTAGACAAGAAAAATTCCACTAAAACTGAGGCGAACAAAGGCAAGCCAAGGTTGGAATTTTAAAGGCACAAAGCCTCGGTTAAATCCGAAGTAAATGGGTCCAGTCCAAGCAGTGGCAAGGGATCTATTGAGAACCAAGTTCCTTGTTAAAAATCCTCTTACCACTATGCGTGGCACTCTTTTCCCTTAAGTAGAGGTTTTGTCCCAAAGGGTTTTCCCTACTAAGGTTTTAACGAGGCCACCATCTAGTGTCTTCCAAGTTCATGCTCCACATCGTTGAGTGAACTTGAGGGGGAATACTGAACAAGATGGGTACTTAAGAGTACTGCAGCAAAGAGTAGGCAAGCACTTTGACTTCAAGACGTTAACGCTGATACTCACTGCATCTTCTAACTCGGCACTGTTATCTCTAACACTACCGAGCTGGGGGGCTAACTGTTGGGGTCGGTATTCACCCACTCAACATTAACGCTCTAAGTCAAAGCATTCGAAGATGATGGCCCTTCGGACTCTCGATGAACATAGCAAGATGGCTCCTAAGTCTTCCTGCGAAGAGAAGCAAAGCAAGTGATCATGGAGTGAGGCGAAGCAGGAAGGTCCGGGATTAGGCAGGACCGACCACGTCCTCGGCATGAACAAGGGGACGACCGCGTGGTCGGCATTGACGAGGGATCGACCATAGGCTCGGATCGCCACGGGATCTACCACAGGCTCGGATCGCCACGAGATCCGACCACAGGCTCGGATCGCCACGAGATCCGACCACAGGCTCGGATCGCCACGAGATCCGACCACAGGCTCGGATCGCCACGGGATCCGACCACAGGCTCGGATTGCCACGGGATCCGACCACAGGCTCGGATCGCCACGAGATCCGACCACAGGCTCGGATCGCCACGGGATCCGACCGCATGCTCGGATCGCCACGGGATCCGACCGCATGCTCGGATCGCCACGAGATCCGACCACAGGCTCGGATCGCCACGAGATCCGACCGCATGCTCGGATCGCCACGGGATCGACCACAGGCTCGGATCGCCACGGGATCCGACCACATGCTCGGATCGCCACGGGATCGACCACAGGCTCGGATCGCCACGGGATCCGACCGCATGCTCGGATCGCCACGCTGCGACGGGCCGACCGCGCCTTCGGCCCAGCAGAGTCCTTGGTTCGATACGTCCTTGGCCCAGCAACTCGGCAACATGAGGGCGGTCCGAAGCCTAAGTGCCGCGGCCCGGTCCACATGCACGAAGCCCATATTGGTTCAACCGACTCCGCGAAGATTTAGGAAGAGAGCCGCCTTAGACATAGTATAAATAGACCTTTGTAAACACCCTAAGGGGGATCCGCAATTTTCATACACAAACTCTTGTACCAAAGCTTTGACACAGCAATAAAAACAACATCTTTTTCACATCTTTCTTGAATCCCTAGCTTACCATAGGAATCTCCTCTACTTTCCCCGAACTCTTACAAATTCTAATTGTGTTGGTTTCGGCCCCCACAACCATTGCTCTTCGCGATCCATGGATCTATACTTAATAAGTGGTATTTTCTATTGACGAGGACTCATCAACGTCTCCCGATAAGTAATCCTACTGCCTTATGAGATCTTTACCGAGTACGACTCAGTCATCGCCTTTATGTGTTAATGACTATGGGCGATAACCATCTCTCTCCAAATATTGTCCAGTCTCACCGGGATCCCCTTTTTTGGCAAAACGGTGGCCGAGGCTTTTACCATCTAGTCTTTCCAGTTTGCCGCTGTGTTTTATCATATCTGTCTACCATAAGGTAGGGCCTGCCTGGTGTAATTCGACATTTGGATGCGAGACGTCTCAAAAAATGCCACAAACTACATGTTTATTCATCTACACAGCCTGGCTCGAATCTTGTCTTCAAGGAGAGCCCCAAGTGAGACTCATCTTCTTATCTTAAGAGTTTATTTTTTTTAGCTTCTTTATAACGTTGTCTTTGTTCGTGAAGACGACAACTATTTCTCTTCCCGCAATAGAGTTGTACCATGACTTTCCTAGCGATCTTCTTTGAGTTGCCTTAGCCGTATCGCGAGACTTTCACCCTTCTTTTTCTATGATTCTCATGGACACCTTTGTGGGTTGTCCCAACGACACCTCCTCGGGACTCGGGATCTGGGATTAGTTCAATGGTTCTCCTCCCCTACTGCCCTTGTATTGGGCCTTTTTTTTTATTGACCGCATGCTGATTTCTTTTATGTTTTCTAATTTTCGTTCTTTCCAGATTTTTTTTTCCAAGGATACCCTCGTCGATGCTGCTACGAAAATTTTAAATTATCCCATGATTATTCTTGACGAGGGCGCCACTTATACTTTAAAGGGCCATTTTGGAAACGAGGAGTGCTTGTCCAGTCGGGGTCATCAAATGGAATTGGAATCATTCTGTTGCGCGCTTTGGTGTGTGAAGAATCGTATTCGGAAGATGGTGACGATGATGTCCCTCGTTGATGAGATTATTATTCCTCTTCGCGATGTTCTTCGATCCAGACAAAAGGTGGAAATGCTTCCAGAATCTTTCGGGAGTAGGAAAATAATTTGCTCGCTAGACTCCTTCTAATTTTAGTTGATCGCTTTTTGGTGTTCTACTTTGTTTTTCCACTTTGCGTGTTTTTTTGTAAGAAACCTTGCTCGCCATATTATTTGTCTTTTCTTTGCGACTCGTAATGAATCGCAATGGACCCTTGATCAGTATAAAATTGACCTTTATCGTCTTCTCTTGGTAGTAGACGGGTAGCCTTACATGGAGATGCAATTCCCCATGAGCACTTCGACCTTGTTATATTTTCTATCCTGATTATCCAATTTCTCTTTTTGCCTCGCCTTCTACATTATGGTGTCCTTTTGACCTTCTTCCATGATTGGTGCCTTTATTTCTGGGTAGCTTCGACAGTTCCTTGTTCCCCACCCCTATCTTCAGTTTTTCTACAAGGAGCATATTTGATCATTTGATTCCCGTGTTGTGGGTCTCCTTAATTAGAGCAAGATTTTCCGTCCTTCTAGCGCCAAATTGTTTCGGTAAGGATTTGCCTCTACGAAACAACCACTAGTGACATCTCGATACTATTTTCTCTTTATTCCAGGTCCTTTAGTCCTTGATAATAAAGCTTTAATACCAGAAATTTATTAGGCTCCAGATATCTCTTCTGAGTGGATCTGAATCCTGGCAAAACAGGAATCTGGGTATGCATATGTTAGTATAAACTGGGCTTACGGCCCAATAACGACCTTTGTTACAGAAGTTAACTTTACATTTAGAACATTAATCCTACTTCGATACGTGGTCACATGAGATACGATGATTCCAAATAAATTATTTTATTCCCCAAAACCTTATCTATTATTGCTATTTTCTTTCTTTTTATATCACTAAACAGACCGTTATCTCAAAATGTTACCCCTTTCAGCTTGGATCACAGAGGAATTACTCAGCCCGAAAAGTCTCTCGTGTCCATTAAAATCTGCACGAATGTATTAAATAAGAGAAATCTAAATAATTTAATGATAATTACGGTCGAGACCTAATTCTCCACCACCATTCTCGTATGTTTCTACGCGTGTATGTAACTTTCTAACCCTACACGCACGAAGCACTAGCTTCGTTAAATTAAAAACAAATCTGGTTCTTGTCTATGTTCTTTACAACAAATTACATCCACCGTACTGTTTGTATTTATTGATTTACCCATATAATTAATACAAAATAACTATCAAACATGAAGTTTGGTTGGTTGGAAATAAACAATCGGATCGATAATTTTTATGTTTATAAAGTGACAAACTTTACCCAAATTTTCTTTTATCCATCTCTCTGTCTCTCTAATAGTCTAAGACATGAAACTTGAGTGTTTCGAACGATTAACATGATTATTTCTTCAAATGTTGACCAGTTATGAATGCAACAAACGTGACAGCAACTTCTTTTTGGTAGGTACAAGATTAAGTTAGACTATTATTTTCAATTTCTTTATAATTTCATCATTCGGGATGAATTTGTTTTCTTCTAAAATGTAGTGGGTTACTGGGTTCCATCAAATAAATGAAAAATAAGTCAAATTTTTCTAGAATAACAAGAAATTTCCAATATAGTCTAAACTATATCAAACTAATTATTTTAAAAAAACTAAGAAAATAAATTGAGATAATCTAAGTCGTAAAAAAAAAAAGTAGACAATAAAAATTGAAAAACAGTAACTTAGAGATAATATAGGTTGTAGAAAATCAAAAAGTATTTAAGAGAATGAAAGAAAAGTATGCGTGACACCCCGGTTTAAGAGCGTATATGATATATACGGTATATGCAGAGAGGCTTAAAGGAATTGATTTGGCTACCTATATCACCAAAGTGCACTTATCTTTTCGGTCAAACGTCTTGAGAGAACTCCAGAGTTAAGTGTGCTTAAGCTGGAGTAGTTTCAGGATGGGTGACCTACTGGGAAGTGATTTTTAGTATCGTATGAATGAGGTCAAAACACGAGAAAAGATCGCGTGGTGATTTACAGGATCAATAAACATGACTTCTGAGCCTCTCAGACTAACGCACCAACCATATGACATGGGTGGGCCCATGGGCCCAGAGTGGACGTGGGGCCCATTGGGAGATGAAGATTTCTCTCGAGGGGATGAGGATTTCCTTTACGACGACGGTCGGGGCGTTACAAGTGGTATCAGAGCGAACTCTGACATCTCTGAAGAATCAGATTGTCGGGGTAACGATCTTGGTATGCGCAACGAGGACGTTGCGATCTGTTAGTGGAGGTGATTGTAACACTCCGGTTTTAGGGCATATATGGTATATGCGGTATATGCGGAAAGGCTTAAAAGAATTAATTTGGCTACCTATATCACCAAAGTGCACTTATCTTTTCGGTCACAGGTCTTGAGAGAACTCCAGAGTTAAGCGTGCTTGAGCTGGATTAGTTTCAAGATGGGTGATCTACTGGGAAGTGATTTCCAATATCGTGTGAGTGAGGTCAAAATACGAGAAAAGATCGTGTGGTGATTTGCAGGGTCAGTAATCAAGACTTCCGAGCCTCCCGGATTAATGCACCGACAGTCGGACATGATCGGCCCACGGGCCTGTGAGTGGACGGGGGCCCATGGGAGGGACGGTCGGGGCGTTACAGTACGAATGATAAAAGAAAAGATAATTTATAAACTGAAAAACAAAAAATAAATAAATAGAAGGATATGAAAATCTAAATTTAAAAGATTAAGATATGCATAGCCATTTCAAAGATCGTATAAATCAATAAGCATATTTTTCAACATATATGTACTTTTAAATTAAAAAAAAAAGAAATTGTAAAAAATTAAAATTATATAAGTTAAAAAGACAATAACAAAATAACTACTATTAAATTAATTTATAGGTATTATGAGATTATTTACATGAAGTTTATTATATCCTAATTTAATTCTACATTATTTGAAGAATATAAATTTATTATGGGTGTAACATCCCGAAACCAAAATAGGGATTTTGGTTAGGGGTGTCGATCGACACCATTGTTTTCGAGCAAAACCGGTTTGATTTAAATCATTCGGTTTGTTGCGCGGTTTAGGGACGGAGCCTAGGTCGGGTTTTATAAAGTCCCAGTCGCAAAACACGACTTTGACAAAAAAAATCAAAGGAAAAATTGTGTTTTGAGAATTGAAGGGTGATTTGTGAGGAGTTGTGATCCGTTCCTCGTTGCTCTTCTTCCGTGAGCTTTGTTTGGTGGTTTGTACGCTTTGGTGGTGCGTTTTTGGTGGGTTCCAGCGGCTGTGAGTTGGATTCGTCGCTGTGTCAGTTTCGTTCGTCGCGTTTTCCTCGTTTTTCCCTTTTTGTCGTGAAATCGAGGTGAGTGCGTGATCGTGATATGAAATTAGGTTATTAGGGAATTTGATTGGTTGTTTCTCTGTGAATTATGTGTTCATGTGATTGTTTTTGTGCGAATTATGAGTTCTGGAATCGTGAGAACCTCGCGAGATGGAACGGAACTTGAGCCGTGAGAGGATTTGGCTCGGTTCAGGTTCTGCGAGAGGTGTCGATCGACACCTAGTGGTAGTGTCGATCGACACCACTGTTTCTGATCATGAGAATCGTCTGCTTTGATGAAGCGTCGATCGACACTAAGTGGTGGTGTCGATCGACACCCTCTGTTAATTTACTGAATTTATTTAATTGTGGTTAATTGTTGATTATTCGCGTAGAATTGATAATTTAATTCCTATTATATATCTAGTAGACGGAATGATCGCTCCACTAAGTATTTATTAAATACTTACGCAATTCTGTTTTTCCCTTTGAGTTGTAGGTAACAGAAATGCGTGATCGCGGAATCAAGATCGGTGAAGGAGATGATAGGATTGTTCTTTTTATTCTGTTTAGTCTAGTAGAACCTGGTGTTTAGGTTGCTAGATGTTTTAAATTATTTTCTGGAATTCAGAATTATTGGAATTGAATTGATGGTTTATGGATTTATTTTATGAGAATTTCCGCGTTTGTAAAAAAAAATAAAAAATTTGGGTGTTACATTTTGGTATCAGAGCCTAGACGTTTCTAGGACATTGAAATTGGATGAACTGAGACTATGTGGTTGATTGTTTATTGGTGGTTAGACAATTAAGTAGTTTTAGATCATCCCCTTCGGCCTTTAAAGAGATTCCGCGGTAAGTTGTGTTTTTATTTGTTTGTGACTTCTCATTTGCTTATGTTTCCTGTCCTGTGTGGTAGATGGATTCTGGAGCGAGAGGTCGTAGTAGAGGCCGTGGAAGAGGCCGTGGTCGTGGTCGTGGCTTAGTGCCAGAGTTATCTAGCAGCGTGGCTGCATCCCAGACACATCAGGTGGAGACCGCGAGTGAGACCAGTGCCAGTGTGGCTGTCAGTACCGGGTGGGGCACCGGGAAGGGTGCTCGTGGTGGTGCTATTGGTGCCGAGAGAGGCGCTGGTGTTGGAGTGGGCCTAGGTGGGGGTGCTGCTCCAGCTCAGGGTCGTCATGATGTCATAGTGGGACTTCTGACGCAGCTGTTGGAGCGGTTTCCGGCGGCGACTCCGGTACCGGCTCCAGCAGTACCTCCGGTGGTGGATGAGCAGCAGAGAGCTGCAGTGATTAAGCAGCCGAGAGCAGCAGTTGCTGAGCATCCTCCCTATCTTGTGATGTTGGGACAGATGCAGAAGATTGGTACACCTTTCTTCACTGGCAAAGTTGGGCCACAGGGAGCCGATGAGTGGCGCTTGAGAGTGGAGCGCAATTTTCGGTCAATCCGATGTCCTGCAGAGTATCGGGTAGAGTTGGCTATGCATTATCTGAGCGAGGATGCGAATAGCTGGTGGAGATCTATGGAGTCCAGGAGAGCTGTTTGGACTTGGGATGAGTTTCTGGGCGAGTTCAATACCAAATTCTTTCCTCGAGAAGCTTTGGATCGCCTGCAGATGAGGTTTATGGAGTTGTCTCAGGGAGCGAGTTCTGTTCGATAGTATGATGCCGAGTTCAGCAAGCTTCAAGTTTATGCTAGTCAGGGCATGACAGATGAGCGGACCCTTATGCAGCGGTTCTTGCAGGGGCTTCGTATGAGGATTAGGACTCAGTATCGTGGTTTATGGTATGCCTCGAGGGCAGAGTTGGTGGAGCTGGCTGCTTCTATAGAGGAGGATCAGCGTGAGCAGTCTGGTCCGATGGTTGTTCCATCAGTGGCGGTTCCATCTGTAGCTGCTCATGGTGTTCAGCCGAGGAGACAGCAGCAGCAGCATTCTCAGAGTTCTGGTTTTGGCAAAGGCGGCAAGCCAGCGCAGGGTCAGAAGAGGAGATTCGACAAGATTTCTGGAGGAGGCCAGAGCGGTCGTGCTTGTTATGGATGCGGGAGTACCGAGCATCGAGTGGCTAGTTGTCCCAAGAGGGAGGCATCTCGGGATGCCAAGGTGTGTTTCCATTGCCGAGAGGCAGGGCATATCCAGCCAATGTGTCCTAAGTTGCAGCAGATGGATGTGGCAGCAGTTCAGCCAGTGGCAGGGCAGCAGGTGGCTCAGTTGGCAGCAGTGCAGCAGTTGGGCCAGATTGGGCCGGCACCGCGGGATTATGGACCTGCTGAGGCGGGGCAGCCGGGCAACGCGCAGATCACAGGTAAATTTTAGACTCTAACTTTGTTAAATTCTTTGTGGTAGAATTTGTTTTATATCTTTTATTTGCATGTGGTAGTTGTTAGTGTTCTCAACGCATGTGAATTGTGTAGGGACCTTATTAGTGAGAGGTTTTGAGTCCCACGTTCTTTTTGATTCTAGAGCATCGAACTGCTTCATTACTCCGGAGCATGCCGAGCGCAGTGGCATACGGAGCAATGAGGGCGAGCTTTCGGGTCTGGTTAAAGTGGCTGGAGGGGGATTCCTAGCTACTTCCGGTTGAGCTAGGGCAGTGGATGTTCAGATTGTCGGTCAGTCGATGCCGGCAGATTTGGGGATTAGTCTGGTGGAACTTTACGACGTGATTCTCGGGATGGACTGGTTGTCGTTCTATAAGGTTCATCTAGACTGTTTTCGAGGCAGAGTCGCTTTCGAGTGAAAGGCGGGGAAGTTAGTGTTTCAGGGCGTGAGACCTACTTCTGGGAGTCTTGTAATCTCGGCTATTCAGGCGGAGCAGATGATAGCGCGGGGTTGCGAGGCTTACTTGGCGGTGATTTTGATGCAGGAGTCTGGTGATGAGGTTGCTATCGGGAAGATCCGAGTTGTTCGGGATTTCGTTGATGTTTTTCAGTCGCTGCAGGGATTGCCACCGTCTCGGTCAGATCCTATCACGATTGAGTTAGAGCCCAAGACAGCTCCGATTTCTAAGGCTCCTTACAGGATGGCTCCAGTAGAGTTAGCGGAACTAAAGAAGCAGTTGGAAGATCTGTTGAGTAAGGGTTTTGTGCGACCGAGTGTATCACCGTGGGGAGCGCCGGTTTTGTTTGTGAAAAAGAAGGATGGAAGTATGCGGTTGTGTATCGACTATCGAGGTTTGAACCGGGTCACTGTGAAGAAGTACCCCTCTCCCGAGGATTGATGAGCTTTTGGATCAGTTGAGGGGTGCTACTTGGTTCTCCAAGATAGACTTGACGTTGGGTTATCATTTGATTCCGATAGATGAGGTAGATGTTCGTAAGACAACGTTCAGGACAAGATACGGGCAATTTGAGTTCGTGGTCATGCCTTTTGGTTTGATAAATGCGTAGGCGGCTTTCATGAGATTGATGAACGATGTGTTCAAGGAGTATCTGGATGTGTTCGTTATCATCTTCATTAATGACATTCTGATTTATTCGAGGAGTCCAGAGGAGCACGCGACTCATCTGAGGTTGGTTTTAGAGAAGCTTCGAGAGCAGAAGCTGTATGCCAAGTTGAGTAAGTGCAGTTTTTTGCAGAGACAGATGGGATTCCTTGGTCATATTGTGTCTTCAGCGGGTGTTTCAGTGGATCCGGCAAAGATAAAGGCTATCAGGGATTGGCCTAGACCGTGTAATGCTACCGAGATCAGGAGTTTCTTGGGTTTAGCAGGTTATTACTGGAGGTTCGTCAAGGGTTTTTGCGAGTATGGCTCAGCCGATGACGAAGCTGACTGGTAAGGATATTCCGTTTCTTTGGTCGTCGGAGTGCGAGGAGAGTTTTTCGAGGCTCAAAGAGATGTTGACTAGTAAGCCGGTATTGGCATTACCCGAGCCGAGGAAGCCTTATACCGTGTACACTGATGCTTCAGGAGTTGGTCTGGGTTGTGTTTTGATGCAGGAGGGCAAGGTCATCGCGTATGCTTCGAGGCAGTGGCAGGGTAGTGAGCGTAATCGCCCTACGCATGATCTTGAGTTTGGAGATCGTACCTTTATGGTGGGAGGGTGCATATCTATACGAACCATAAGAATCTGCAGCATATCTTCACTCAGCCGTTGCTGAATATGAGACAAAGGCGTTGGATTGAGTTTTTGGCAGATTACGATCTGGATATTCTGTATCATCCGGGAAAGGTCAACCAGGTGGCTGATGCTCTGAGTCGGAGGAGAGTTGATTCGATTCGGGAGCAGGAGGTTGAGGCCTTAATGGCCGAGGTAAGCACTTTTCGTTTGTATGCTATCTCGCAGGAGCCTTTGGGTTTAGAGGCTGTGGATCAGGCAGATCTTCTGAGTAGGATAAGAGTGGCTCAGCAGAGGGATCAGATGTTGGTTAATGCATCGCGAGCAGTTGGTTCTGAGTATGTGGTCTCTTCGAATGGGATGATTCTTGTTCGCGGCCGAGTTTGTGTACCTCTCGATGAGGGATTGAGGCAGGAGATTTTGAGTGAGGCTCATGCGAGCAAGTTCTCAATTCATCCAGGCGCGACCAAGATGTATCGTGACCTCAAGCAGTATTATCATTGGTCCGGGATGAAGAGAGACGTAGCAGCTTTTGTGTCTAAGTATAACATGTGTTCGTTGGTCAAGGCCGAGCATAAGGTTCCTAGTGGCAAGTTGCAGAGTTTACCCATTCCTGAGTGGAAGTGGGATATGATTACGATGGATTTCGTGGTTGGTTTACCTACGTCGCGGATGTATGATGCTATTTGGGTGATCGTAGACCGATTGACCAAGTCAGCATACTTTTGGCCATTAAGAAGACCGATGGAGCGGCTAAGTTGGCTACAAAGTTTGTGCGGGAGATTGTGAGGCTGCATGGAGTGCCAACTAGTATTGTTTCTGATCAAGATCCCAGGTTTGCATCAGAGTTTTGGAGAGCCTTTCAGGCAGAGATGGGCACTAAGGTGCATATGGGTACAGCTTATCATCCGCAGACTAATGGGCAGTCAGAGAGGACTATTCAGACTATGGAAGATTTGCTGAGGATGTGTGTTTTGGATTGGGGTGGTCACTGGGTTGATCATTTGAGCTTAGTGGAGTTCGCGTATAATAACAGCTTTCAGGCGAGTATCGGGATGGCTCCTTTTGAGGCTTTGTATGGGAGGCCATGTAGGACGCCTTTATATTGGACCCAAGTGGGGGAGCGCAGTATTCATAGAGCTACTTATGTTCAGGAAACGACAGAGAAGGTTCAAATTGTGCGTCTGAACATGAAGGAAGCTCAGGATAGACAGAGGAGTTATGCGGATAAGCGTAGACGTGAGCTTGAGTTCTCAGTGGGAGATCGCGTGTATCTCAAGATGGCTATGTTGAGGGGTCCTAACAGATCCATAGCGGAGAACAAGCTTAGTCCGAGATTTATGGGTCCGTTTCCTGTGGTGGAGCGAGTTGGATCGGTAGCTTATCGGCTAGAGTTACCCCCGATCATGAAGGCATTTCATAAGGTTTTCCATGTGTCGATGTTGAGGAAGTGCCTACATGATTCTGAGGAGTTGGTGCCTGAGATCCCTGCGGATCTTCAGCCTGATTAGACAGTTCCGGCAGTTCCTGTGAGGATTCTCGAGAGGAGAGAAAAGGTTCTGCGCCGGAAGAGGATACCATTGCTGAGAGTTTTGTGGGATTGTGGCGGTTGTAAGGAGGAGACTTGGGAGCCGGAGGCAAAGATGAAGCTGAAGTTCAGGAAGTGGTTCGACAAGCAGGTCGCCATTTGAGCTTAGTTTTCTTTGTGGTTCTAGTTTATATTGGCCGTTGTGCCGGTGTGGTTGTTGTTTTGGATTCATGTATTTTTTTTGTTTTGGTTGTAACGATATACATTTTTACGGAATTTATAAGATGGAGTTTCCTTATCTATTTTTCGTGTCCTTATGAGATGTGTGGTTCTTATAAGCATGTTGTTGTTTGACCAGTTGGGTCATGTTCTTTATGATATTTCGGGTGGAAAATATCGAGAGAGGCCAAGTGGGGCAGATCTAATCATAGATGTTAGTAAGCGTTTTCCTTTTAATCTAATACTCTAGGAATAGTGGTATTCCCGAATAACTCATTACAAATTTAGAAGACAGTGGGTCTTCGGTGGTCTACTCGTGACGAGTGGGTCACAGCGTGGTACCGGATGTTGCTTACCGATGACAAGTGGGTCACGGTATAGTATCATGGGATGCTTACTTATCTGTGACAAGTGGGTCTCAGGATAAGTATCAGGAGATGGTGGGTCTTTTGAAGGGAGTGAGTTCCCTGCATTCTTTTATGGAGTTTGTAGTCTCCAGAGGCTTGTGTGAGACAAGTGGGTCTCAACATGAGTCTAAAGGGAAAGTGGTTCCCAGTATACCATTGGTGGTTGGTATAATTGTTTCTAAGGGATGCGTCCCGAGAGCAAGGTAATGAGTTAGGAGTAATAAATGTCTAAAGAACGTGGGTATTAACATAAGGATTAGCTAAGAGTTTATGGATCGGGTGAGGATCTTTGATGAGTTAACCAAGTGGGGTCAAATTCTTCGGTCTTGGATAGACGGTTTGCGGGATTCGAGGTCGAATCTAGAGTAGTGGGGGAGAGTTGTAACATCCCGAAACCAAAATAGGGATTTTGGTTAGGGGTGTCGATCGACACCAGGGTAGGGTGTCGATCGACACCATTGTTTTCGAGCAAAACCGGTTTGATTTAAATCATTCGGTTTGTTGCGCGGTTTAGGGACGGAGCCCTAGGTCGGGTTTTATAAAGTCCCAGCCGCAGAACACGACTTTGACAGAAAAAAAATCAAAGGAAAAATTGTGTTTTGAGAATTGAAGGGTGATTTGTGAGGAGTTGTGATCCGTTCCTTGTTGCTCTTCTTCCGTGAGCTTTGTTTGGTGGTTTGTACGCTTTGGTGGTGCGTTTTTGGTAAGTTCCAGCGGCTGTGAGTTGGATTCATCGCTGTGTCAGTTTCGTTCGTCGCGTTTTCCTCGTTTCCCCTTTTGTCGTGAAATCGAGGTGAGTGCGTGATCGTGATATGGAATTAGGTTATTAGGGAATTTGATTAGTTGTTTCTGTGTGAATTATGTGTTCCTGTGATTGTTTCTGTGTGAATTATGAGTTCTGGAATCGTGAGAACCTCGCGAGATGGAACGGAACTCGAGCCGTGAGAGGATTTGGCTCGGTTCAGGTTCTGCGAGAGGTGTCGATTGACACCTAGTGGTAGTGTCGATCGACACCACTGTTTCTGATCACGAGAATCGTCTGCTTTGATGAAGCGTCGATCGACACTAAGTGGTGGTGTCGATCGACACCCTCTGTTTATTTACTGAATTTATTTAATTGTGGTTAATTGTTGATTATTCGCGTAGAATTGATAATTTAATTCCTATTATATTTCTGGTTGACGGGATGACCGCTCCACTAAGTATTTATTAAATACTTACGCAACTCTGTTTTTTCCTTTGAGTTGCAGGTAACAGAAATGCGTGATCGCGGAATCAAGGCCGGTGAAGAGGATGATAGGATTGTTCTTTTTATTCTGTTTAGTCTAGTGGAACCCGGTGTTTAGGTTGCTAGATGTTTTAAATTGTTTTCTGGAATTTAGAATTATTGGAATTGAATTGATGGTTTATGGATTTATTATTTTATGGATTTATTTTATGAGAATTTCCGCGTTTGTTAAAAAAAAAAAAATTGGGTGTTACAATGGGTAAGAATATAATAATTTGGTTTCTTTGTTATTAAGAACTATATTTTGACCCACGCCAAGCGTGGGAATATAAATTTCAGTTTATTGTATAATAAAAATACTCCCTCCGTTCCACAAAACATGATGTTCTACCATTTTTACATATATTAAAAAACAATTTATGTTTGACAATAATTACATGAATTCTCTCACAAAACCATTTTTTCATAACTATGAACCAATACTATTCAAGTCTTTTCATTTAACATTTTTGGAAACTGCAATTTATTAATATTAACTAATAAAAAAGCTAAAACATCATCTTCTGTGAAACAAAAAAGCTAAAACATCATGTTTTATGGAACAGATGGAGTATTGTTTTGCATCATACATACCAAAAAGATATTAGATAAATAATTATGTCCACTAAAAAAATTAATCGATCGATTTTCAAATCTTGAATGTCTTAATATGATAGGTATTACGTTTTAATTGTATACAAAATAGGGAAAAAATTGATTTACAATAACAAAACCAAAAAGCGAAACAGTCTTATAATGTATGACAAAAAAATGTAATTGAGTGATATATATCTTATATTTACAAAAAAATATATTTTTTAATAACTCTATAAAATATTTTTAAATCCAACTTTATCACTAACCAAAATACTAGTATATAAATGAATTAAATCGGTTTGAGTTTCTCAGTATGGTAATGGATTTGGTAAATATATATTTTTTGTCATCAATGCTCTGTATATATTAAAGATATTGAAAATATGTAAAGATTTCCACCATGACAAATTGAAATATTTTGATAGGTTGATTTAATTAATGTGTGTCATTAAGTTCCTCTTTGAATGACAACTAGGATTAATGATACTTAAAACTCTCCTTGAATGACAATAGGATTTTTAACTTTTAGTGTCTCCTTAATTAATATATATATATATGATATGAATTGAATTACACTTATATATTTAAGGATCGTATGAAATGAATTAGAACATGAAAATGTAGATAAAAATTTATATCTAATGATTTAATGTGCGTATTTTATTGTATATCGATATATTTTAGTAACTCAACGGTTTATTAACTAAAACTTAAATATTGCTTTGAATAATGTTTAATATGATTACCCGCGTATCAACGCGGGTCCTAACCTAGTTAATAAAAAAACAAAAGAAACTAAGATGAATATGTACTAAACGTTTTTTTTTTTTTTTGACAACTTAGAAAAATCCATACCTATGGAGAGGTTCAGACTAATTTATGGGGGAATTGCAGTTCATAGATAGATCTTCTTTCCGGATATTAACATAGGCCGAAAGCAAGAGGTCATATCCTTACGTTATATATTGTGTGGTAAATTTACTTCATATGATAATACTAAGTAGAACTCTTAAGAAAAAAAAAATAACATTAGGACGACAAATCCGTGACACTAACATGTACTATTAAGAATAGATTATGGGGAAGAGACAAAATAATATCTCGAAGTCTCCTTTCACGTATTGCATATTTCTATACATATAGAAGAAATAAAAAATAAAAAATGACTAATTGGAGTTTTTTAATTCGTTTAATCATGAAAAAAGTTCTAAAATTCGTTGGTGTGTAGGAGGATGATGTCTTTTGTAAACGTTACTAGTAGTTTCAATTTTTTTTTCATCTAGTATGGTGATGGTGGCCCAAGAAGATAGATTATTTAATAAATAGGCTATTAACAAAAAGGTATAAATAATGAGGGGGTTTATGAAAAATGGGGGTGGGCTCGGGGCGTTTTTGTCAGTTTCTACGGCCGCACGAGCGCATAATCTTGTGACCTCCCAAGATTCTATCGTCCCCATTTGTTTTTTATTTTATTTTATTTTATTTTACTTTACTTTCTTTTTAAAATAGTGGGTACTAATTTTCGACCAATATAAAGGAATTGAAAACTCACAACAAAACAATATATGTAGTTTGGTCCACAGATGTATAAGTTTTCTAAAGAAGAATACGCAAAAGAGAGGTAAAATTGGAGAAACTTTTGGAAGAAGATATATATAAATGCTTAAAATTATATTGCTAAGAAATGGGTCGATGTCTTGAAGAAAAGACGAAAACTTGATATGAATTGAAAATCTTACCCGTCACTTTCATGCATTAATAATGAACATGATATTTTTTTCCCCTCATTAAATAATAAGCTTTTTCCACCCTTAAAATAGCGGAATCAACGCATTCAAATCTGCCCGATTTCTAGTCCAACTATCCCCTTTTCACGTAAAATTGGTTCTTGTTCATCTTTGTCACAGCTTGTTCATTTTCGACTAATTAATTAACACAGTAGCTAGTAGTGTTGGGCACATATACCCTTTACTTGTTTTTTTTTATTGCCAGCTCATACCTATCTCGAAAAGGGTACTTGTGGCCTCCGAATGGGGTAAAAAATATTATAATCCAATTACATGCGAGTAAGCGTCGGGTATCGTTTATCAATTTTTTTTAATTATCTGTCTTATTATCCGTTGTATTACTCGATTTGTTATCCGACCCGTAATACTAAATCACTTATATTTTGTAAAAATTGGACATCATGTAAGTAATACCATATGATATTAGATTTAAATTTTGAAATTTTATAATATAATATATATTCTTTTAAACTATATGTTGTATATGAGCGAAATTTGGTTTTTTTATAATGACTATTCATCTTTCGGTATAGAAATTTTTTAATATAATTTTATTATATAAAAGAGAAGTTGATTGACGAAAGTGCGACAAATAAGCAAAATTGTAATTCACAACATTGTAATATGTGTCTAATATTGACCGAGATGATGACAAGTGTTTGATATTAAAATTAATTAATAAAAAAAATTAAATAGAAAACTAAGAAAATAATTGTTAAAAAAACTAATAAAATAGTAAAAAGAAAATTTTCTAATAATCCAATAGTAAAAAGAAAAATTTCTAATAGTCTAAGCTAATTAGGATAACAAAAAAAATTATAATATAGTGCAAAATTATTATAAAGAAAAACTAAGAAAAAAATTAAGAGAACAAAAGTTATAAAAAACAAAAAATAGAGAGTGTAAAAAATTGAAAAGAAGAGTAACTTGTAGATAAGTATTAGTCGTAGAAAAATAAAAAGTACTGAGAGAATAAAAGGAAAAAAAAAACGAATGATAAAACGAAAGAAGATATATAAGCTAAAAACAAAAATAATAATTAGAAGGGTATAAAAATCTAAATTTAAAAGTTTAAGATATGCATAGTCATTACAAAGATCACATATATATATATATATATATATATATATATAAGCATAATTTTTTTACTTAAGAAAGTATTGATACTTTTACAATCTATAAGCATACTTTTTGACTTAAGGCAATAAAAGAAAATTGTATCATTGTATGAAACTAAAAGTATTCAAGTGTGAAAGAGAATAGTAAATAAATACTATTAAAGGAATTTCATAGGTAATATGAGATTATTAACATGAAGTTTATTATATTCAAATTTAACTCTATATTATTTGAATTGGTGTACAAATTTTCACATAATTAATATATATTCATGATGGGTAAGAATATTGTAATTTGGTTTCTTTGTTATTAAAAAAATGAATTTAATTACATGTATATATTTTAGGATATGTATGAGACAAATTAGAACATGAAAATGTAGATAAATTTGATATCTAATGCTTTAAGACCCATTTTTTATTGTATTTCAAAAATCCAAAAATCCACGTATGGTATTGATATTGGTTATTTACAAAATGTGCTTCGTTCAAATGACTTTATTATCAAGCGCGAACTAGGCGCGTGAATATTTGGCACATCGATTCAACAACATCATTCACATGAGTCCTTTTGTGATTGCGTGACCAAACGATGAAGTAAAGAAAATCAGACCAAACCTATCAAATTTGGCCAAGACAACCAAAAAGAAATATGAAAATTCGATCACACGGGCATATCTTATGTTTAATATAAAATCGTATGCCTTAAACATGCGATAAATTAATAACAAAATAACACGAGTCCGTATTGTGGAACCGGAAAAATCACATGTATATGTAGTTATATGATTCGAATGTATTTTAATCGGTACAATTCTACACATATATATTTATTTTATGATTTGTATACTTACATGTTTTTTCTTTGTTGAGATCTGATTTCAAATAGCCAAGTAGTAAATTTAAATAATTAAGTACGTTGTAATTTCGTTGAGGAATCAACTTCTGAGCAAGGTCGATATTTAGGTAGATATAGGTTGAAATTTTGTTCCTCGCTATACATCATTTCAGGTTGAATTTGTAAGAAGAATAATAAACAAACACACGCATCATCCGAAAGATAATAACAAATCGAACATTGAATCACTACTATTACTATAATTATTAAATCAACGAAGGGAAAGTGACATTCTTGACTGAGAAGTCAGTCGTCGACTCATGTTGACGTAGCAATGCACTCTCCCACACGGATCTCTTCTTAGATATTTATCTCAATATCCCATATTTGAATCTCTAACATGTTTAATCTTATTGGGAGATCATTTGTTATATATATATATATATATATATATATATATAAATAATATTTGTATCACAAATTGAAAACTGAAAGTTACATTTCAGATTCTAAGATTTTATGTTTCGATTTTCAACTTCATATCAACTTTATTCCTCTGCACGAATTTGGGAAAAGGGTGAATAGAATGATGTATATGTACTGACAAGTAATTATATATATATACATTATAATAAAATCACCTTGCATGTAAAAGGACGGTGCGAAAAAAAAACCCGAGTTAAATTTGCTTATACATATAATCTAAACATGTATTTAGGAGATTAGAAGGTAATAGGGTTTAGTTTTTTCTCTACTAATTTGGGTCGGGCCGTTAAATTTTATGTTTTTGACCTTGATTATCCATGGTGTTACTCCACCAAGTGTGGATAACGCTTACTTATCTGTTTTTGAGACGATTATAAAACACAGTACAACGTAGAACAAATAAGAATGGGCCGAAAACTTGATGATTTTTATTCGTTAATGTCAAAGTTATCAATATTTGTCTAAGCACATATAAAATGTCAACTTACGATCATAAATTATATATGTACCAAATATCACTTATAAATGATATAATTTGTGAAAAATGTAGAAGCCTGCAATGTTCTTCTTCATATTTTTTTTCTTTTTGGTGATCACCATTCAAAGTTCTTAAAAAGAGACTGTAATCCAAGTTTAATTAATTCGATTTTCTAATTAATTAAATTGATAATAGTCTCACTCTTACACGTTACAAGTTTACATATATGATATTGAATTAAAAACTAGGGCTATGCCATCGCTTCATATAAAACTATATCATATCTTTTTTTTCTATCTGCTTGGTGGACTCGGTACTCCATGACCCGCTCCTGGAGAAGGTCTACTTTCATCATAACTTCCGTAGATTATCTTCCCCCAAATTATATGATCGCCATTCTCCTCTGCAACCTTCCTCGTTGTTGTTAGCGGATTGATTTCTCCTATGACCGGTGGATTTAAACTTCTTGCATTGACATAGGGTTCAAGACACATAAAACAAATGACAAGGAATATGACAAATGTTGTAGGAGCAAAACGAGACATTTTGAGAGAGGCAGTCAAGTAACAATATTTGAGGGATTTTGTTTTTGTTACTCTGATTAAAAACCGAGGCTGCCTTTTTAGCTGATACAACAAACATGATATCCTATATATATATATATATATACTCTGATTAAAAACCGAGGCTGCCTTTTTAGCTGATACAACAAACATGATATCCTCTATATACATATATATATATATATATATTAATTGAGGAGACACTAGGGGGTTATTGGTTCATGGAATTTAATGGATTTAGAAATCCAAACGAAATCTAGTATTATTGGTTTCTTTGAATTTAAAATCTATATTCAAATCCAGTGTTATTGGTTATATAATTTTGAAATCCATCTTAAAATCCGGTGTTATTCAATCCTACGGATTTACTTGTGGATTTGATTTAATATTGAATTTTAGTGGATTTGGAAGGATTTTAATGCTAAAAATACAAATGCTCAAATATTGATGTTTACCTTGTTATTTGGATGGATTTGTTATTAGATTCTTAATTATATCATATTAACGTCACATATTTATAAAAGATGTCAAATTCACAATAATATCTCACATAACGTAAAATAACTTATATAATGATAATTTTTTATTTTTCCAATTTTTGTTTTATACAATATTCTATTTGCTATAGTAAAAATTTTTTTTTATAAAATATTATCTTTATATAATCTTTGAACTTGTTACACAAAAACCTTATTGATTTCATTTTGATGGTTTTTTAAAACTTTTGTCGATAATGAGAAAATATGTTGGCCTAATAAGAGAAATTTTGAGTTATGCCACTATTGGCATGCCACTTTTCAATTATGCCACTGTTTTCAATAAATAAAACAGATCTCACTTTCTCTCTCATCTCTCACACGTTTATCTCTCAGATCCAATTTTTTTTCTCTCTTCCAAATTTCGTTTTTCCTCTCTCTCTACCAGATCGCGCATCATGAGATCGGATTGTACTATCACTGAATTCGATTCTCGTCATCTCTAATTTTACTATCTCTGATCTTTGTCGCGATTTCCGCTAAGAAGATTTGAGAAGGTGTTGTTGTTGACGAAGAACGTGGATCTGAGATTAGATCGAGGAGGAGAAGAAGAAGAAGAAGAAGAAGAAGAAGAAGAAGAAGAAGAAGAAGAAGAAGAAGAAGAAGAAGAAGAAGAAGAAGAAGAGGAAGAAGAAGAAGAAGAAGAATAGATCTCAAAGCAAATTCAAACACAAACGACTGTGAATTTTCGAATTTGGGTTAACTATTATGCATTTAGGGTATAGATTTTTTGGGGGGGGGGGATGGAGGTAGGGTTTTGCCTTTACATTATAAAATTGTTAAAAATATCTTATAAAACTGTTAAAAAAAATTAGGGTTTTCTGCAAAAAAACCCTCCACAAAGATTTGTATTGCAAGTTTACCCTTGAATAGAAAAAATGCAAGTCAATGTATCGAACTTAATGGTCACCCGCAATATAACCCTTACCTGTGTATAGATTTTTTAGTCTGTATATCTCTGTGTATCTACCATGAAAACTACGTCGTTTTGACAATTTTAAATAGAACAAAATAATACATCAGGAGGATTCGAACCACTGACCTACGAGATTCATCCACAACACACAACCACTTTGCCATTACAAGATTTGTTGAATAAGCAAACATCAACATATATAAACAATAGTCGTTTTCTCTTCTTTCTGTTTCTTCTTTGTTCGTCTTCAAGCTCCAAGAGTAGGTTTCACTAAATCCGCAATTTTCAAACTTTATCCAAAATTATAAACAATCAATCAAATCCACCAAACCTAAATCCTAGAGGAACCCGACTGATCTGAAACAACTTATGTAACCCAAGAAACAAAATAAGACCGAACAATTCAAGCATATTCCAATAAGAACCCTAAACCAAAAAACATCACGCAAATCCTTAAATCAAAAGACACCCATAACACAAAACAAATTTTAATTGTTCGATTTTGCTTCCGCCTCAGTCACCATGTCGCCAATTATTTGGCAATCAAAGAAATCGATCTTGACCACCACGCCGCAGAGATCCAAATCGAGAAATCAATTGTTGTTATTGGTGAAAGTGCAAAAATTGCAGAGATTATGTAACGATTAATTGTATTATATATGTACAAAATAGTAATGATACAAAAAGGTTCCACAACGCAATTGATAAAGTGCCCTGGGTACAATCGATTGGTCATGGATTCGAATCCCATTCATTCACATATTTTATTTCTTTAAAAACTTCAAAACGACGCAGTTTTGCGAACTAATACACAGACATATACAAATACAAAAATCTATACACGGGTAAGGGTTATATTGCGGGTTACCATTAAGTTCGATACATTGACTTGCATTTTTTTCAGTTCAAGGGTAAATTTGCAAAAAAAATCTTTGTGGAGGGTTTTTTGGCAGAAAACCCAAAAAATTATAATGTTTTTAAAAGGTTTAGTAAAACAGTTAAAAAAACCTTATTAAACTATTTAAAAACCGTGTAAAACTGTTTATAAGTTTTTGTAAAGTATTATAAGGTTTTTGTAAAGTTTTATAAGGTTTTTAAACAGTTTTATAAGGTTTTTAAACAATCTTATAAACCTTTTAAAACCTTTACAAACCTTATAAAAATCTTATAAACATTTTCAAAACCTTATAAACCTTTTAAAAACCCTATAAATTATTTAACTGTTTAGTTTTTAATGACATGTAAAAAAGTCTTATAAAACAGTTTAAAACTTTATAAAAACGGGAAAACCCTAAAAATAACCAAAACCTAGATTTGACCAAAAAACAACCAAAACCCAAATCTGACAAAAAATTAACCAAAACCCAGATCTGAACAGAAATCGAATCAAAAGCTCAAATTTGTAACCCAAATCGAATAAAAAGCTTAGATTCGTAACCAAAATCCAACCAGAAATTCAAATTTGTAACCAAAATCGAATTTTAAAAAAAAAATTCATGGATTAAACCTGTTCTTCTTCTTCCTTCTTCGTCTTCTTTGTCGTCGTTGTTTTCTTCTTCTTCTTCTTCTTCTTCCAATTCTGGAAATCAAAATCGATTTAAGGAATTTACAGAGATTTACATGGATGAAAGAGAATCGAAAATCTTAGATCTATCCTCGTTGCGTTTGCGTTCAATGAAGTCAGAGAGAGAATCGAAAACTCTCGATCCATAAATCAAATCCAATTTGCAATTACAAAGAAGAGAATTTTGTGAGAGAAAAAAATTTGGATTGAGATGAGCGTGAGAGAGAAAGTGAGATCTGTTTTTTTTTTAAAATTAATCAGTGAACAGTGGCACGCTCGTAATGATTTTGTGAACAGTTGCATATTTGATTAAATTTTGTGAATAGTGGCATATTTGATTAAATTATACCAAGGTAAATAGATACGGAAAGTTATTTAAATCCATATAACTCTATTTGGTTGATTCATAACAATCTATTTATTAGATTTTGGAATCCACATAAATCTTTTAAATCGGATTTTAAAATCCATTTAAATCCGTTTAATTGGATTTTAAAATCAACGGATTCATGTAAGATTTCTAAATCCACAAAGATTTTCAAATCTATTAAATTCCAAGAACCAATAACCCCCACTAAAAGTTCAAAATCCTAGGTGTACTCAAAGAGGCCTTTAGGAGATATTAAAACTTAAAAATCCTAAGTGTCATCCAAAAAAGTTTTAGGGGACAATTATCATTTTATTAAAATTTCAAAAAAAAAAAATTAAAAATTATAAACATGGCAACAAATAAAAAAAACATTCCTAAAATTTTGGATTCACTTTCCTTAACATTCCGAAAAATAGCATTTATATAACTTTCCTAAAATCATAATGACTTTTAATATACACATCCTACGAAATCCATTAATTGTCTATAGAAGGTAACAAATATTGTGGTAATTAATTACACAAAATCGCTAACTTTCTTATTAATTCTAAAGGCATTAGGAGAAGAAAAAAACATGTTTTGTAGATCAAAGAGAAATAGATAATGATCTACAACTTTTTATTTGTTTTGCGTTTTGGTACTACTACAATTTTGTAATTGTAATTTGTGCTAATTAACTCAATAAACTTAAAATAAAATTTAATTTTGATTATTTATTCATATTTTAGTCAAAATACATGTAAATGTTATTAACTTGAGTGTATATAAATGTTTTGAACATTACACACATATCATAGTACCAAATTAATTTAAACTAAACAAATCGCATATCATATTTATTTAACATTTAACGATAGACTTTGAAATTCTTTCATAAATTTTTTTTCTCAATTCATGTGTTGGTTCTATATTTTATGCAAATCAAAATATAGAAATAAATAATAAAATTTATAATCCCACATTTGATGCGGGTCCAAATCTAGTTATATATATATATATATATATATATATATGTTGTATGTTTGGATGGTCAAATAATTTTGACTCATTAACATATATGTTTCTTCCGAAATAAGGTGGTCTTATATACATATCGAATACATTGAATCTTTGAATAAACACTATGGGGATGATTGTTTGGACTTTAATTTAGTGTACAATCTGTTTACAGTCTTGTTTTAAAAAAAATATTACAAAATCTTTACCAATCATGTTATAGCTTTCTTCCTAAAACTAAAGCCTTGTTTCTAGTTTTTATCAATCATGATGTAGTTTTCTCTTCAAAGTTACAACCCAAAAAATAAAAACTTTTTTTCTGGCTGTAACTTGTCAAAAACCTAAAGCCTTATTTTTTGGGCTGTAGAATTATTTGGTTGTAGCTGCACATTTTTTTTTGTTGTACATTTAGAAGCTCTAACTTCAAAATTTTAGATATAAAAATATTCTAAAATAAAACATGATTAGTAATATACAATATGTGATGTTTTAATTAGTTTATTCATATAAAAATTGTTATAATTTAGAAATTTATTGCTACTTTTAACATATAAAATATATTTAGTTAACATATAAAATTGTTCTTTTTAACTAATTTTATTTTATATGTTTAAAGTAGCAATAAATTTCTAAATTATAATAATTTTTATCTACACAAACTAGTTAAACTAAAACTATATCACATATTTTTTACTTACCAATCATGTTTTATTTTAAAATAGTTACAACTAAAAACTTACAGCTACAACTTCTAAATCTATAGCAAAAAAAATCTACATCAAAAAATTCTGCAGCAAAAAAAAAATGTATAGCTTCAGCAAAATTTTTACAACCGAACCAATCACCCCCTATATATAGAAGGAAACAATATATTATGGTATAATAAATAATGTTAACTACTATAACTATTTTCATGATAAGGGCTAACGACGAAAATATATATCTCTATTTGCTAAACATTAAACAATATACTTCAAGACATATAAAAAATTAACAAGGAATATGACAAATATTTTAGCACTAAAACGTCATAGTTTTACATTTTTAATGAAGATATTATGCTTGCGGTTAGTCTACTATTTGTACGGGCTAAACTTGCTAGAAAACCCCTATTCACAGTGTGCTATCCGCGAATCCCCTTTTCCAACTAAAATTATAGACATAAAAAACTCACATGTTAGGGTGGTTTTTTTCATGCTTGATTTGACATCTTTATACGATGTTAATTAAGAAATAGACAAAAGTAGAGAACAGATTGTTCTACAGCTCTGTAGTTAAAATATGACTAGATGACTTCCCGCGTTGTACGCGGAGATAATAATTAAAACAAATTTACAATAATTTAATATTGTGTATGATAATATAAAATGGGAAATATATATCATTTTTGATATCTACTCCAAAAATTGTGTTTAAAACCAGTTTGATATTGTGCGTAAGATGATATAAATCATTTTGATATTATTTATTTTTTAAAATTTTTATTTATGGTTAAAATAGTTATAATTATTAATCGGAATATTTATTTGATTAAACCGTGTAAAATTTAATAGTATCAACAAATAAATCATAATCTACTACTATTGATGACTTAGTATGGTTTGGTTTAAGCTTGTTTTCGCATTTAAATCAAAAATATCAATATGTGTATTTCACAAAATTGTAACAAAGTACAAAAACTACTAACCACTTCAATAGCTAAATGAATTGTGGTGGAGTAGAATATATGGTATACATGTATACTTTATTATAGAACATGTAACTCCCTTCATTCATTCATTTTCAATGTTATTTGTCTTTTTGTTTTAATTTGTTTCAATTTTGTATAATTTTATTTTTCATACTTCACAATTTATTATAGTTTAATTATGAACAAGAAAGTTTTAAAAAAATATTTTATTTTAATTTATAAATTTAAATATAAGATTTAATTACGATGTAGACTTCTTTTCCAGTCTGAAAGTAAAAGTCACTAAGATGTCTACTGAGTAGACTTCCCGTGTAGACGACAAATAGATAAAAAGGTCAATATGCATTCCCTTTTTTTGTTTGCTCATTAAGGCTGTATTTGTAATTTCACTACCCCTTTCGGTTACTTCTCACAAACATGAGATGAGCGTGTTACTTTTGCACTTCAAATGAAGTTTTAGGTCATTATTAGCAAATTCCCCAGAAATATAATATAAGAATGTTTAGTATATTAGACATCATAAACAACATATCACTAAGTAAATAAATAAAAACATGAAAATACTTTAAGATGTTGTCTTGAGTGATTAAAGATGGCAGATTGTGAAACTCGAATCAATTTGATAAATTTTTTTATAGCTTTGTGCTGAAAATGTTTGCAAAAACTCTTTGTTTAGAGAATTGACGAAGAATTTGTTTGATTTTTTCAATATATATACCAAATATAATTAATAAAAAATATCTAAATGTGGTCAAGTAAATTATTTTTACCTAATTAATATTCAAAAGCATTTTTCCTTTAATATTAACAATTGATACTAATTCCTACATCATTTTTCTATGCTAATTATATATATCAAAGGTAAGTAATCCTTAATATAGTTCTTTTTTATTTGGTTTTCTAAATAGAATTAAATTTTTTTAAAAAATTTTAATGGTTAACAAACTTAAATCTTTTTAATAACATATACTTATATTAAAAAAAAATTGGGACTTGCACACGTAAATAGACGCCCATTCCGACCCAAAAGCGATCCAAATACCCGAATGCCCATGCCTACTTGGTAGGGGTGGGACGGATCCGGATATCCGAGTAATTTCAAAAATATCCGGATTTTCTATCTACTGAAAATAATTAAAAATTGATATTTTGTGAAACTAATATAATTTTATTAAAAAATAAAATAAACCGGATCCGTAAAAACATAATTTTTTTTTAGTATTACAATAATTAAAAATTGATTTTTTTTGTTAAATTAATATAATTGTATTAAAAATAAATAAAATATTTCGAAATGATTTTAAATTTATTTTTCTGTATAAATTTTAATTTTTTTAATAGAAATTACAAAATAAATATTAAATATTTTTAAATATATTTAAAGGGTCCGGATCCGAATATCTGGACTAGAAAATCAGGATATCCGGATCCGGATCCGTTTTTGACGGAACCGTGATTTACTATCCAGACTCGGATCCGACCCCTCAAATATCCGAATTTTCGGAGCGGATCCGGAACGGATCCCGAATAATAGTCCCACATGTACTACATGGATTGTTAAGAATCAGAACTTGCTATTTCTCCCTAATCATCGGGTAATAAAATTTTCAACTTAAGATTTTGATATAATTGAAAATCAATAGATTTTAAAGGGTTTTACATAATTTTATAGAATTCCATCAAAATCATAGAAAAAAAAGAATTGATTTTTTGCTATTTTTCATTAAAATTCAATTAAATTCATGTAAAATGATAATATCATTTTTTATGTGTAATTGAATAACACGAACATCTAATGGAATTAAGAATTCCGTAGATTAAATAACACAAAAATTTAAAAGAACTCAAAAAGTGTGATTTGAATAACAGTGGAATTTGATGGAACGTTCAGTTCATTCAAAATCATTTAAATTCTTCCATTGAATAACACCCCGTACACTTATTTGTTTCTAATAAACTCTGAGGGTTGGGCTGAACAGAACATGCCCGTTTGTGACAAAACAAAAGATCCATTACCCGTCCATATATATAGTTCTTTTAGCAGAAGAATCGAGTGATGAGCAAGAAAGAAAGAGCGAACCCTAATCCCCAATCATGGCGCCGATTCTGGGATCCTTAGCCGCGCAGGTACATACTCTTTTCCGGCATAGCGCCGATTCTGAGGTCCTCCGATTTGTGTTTTGATGTTTTCTGATTTTGTTTTATTGAATGGATCTCGCCAAAGGTGCGTCGACAAGTGAGATCGATCGGGTCTCCTGTTAGCATTATTGGTAATGTTTTTGTCTGATTCCGGTTGAAAAATCTATCAAATTCTCGTTTTTGTATTTTTGTATTAGGATTTGTGAATCTTCTTTCGATATTACAGGTTTTATGGAAGTGTGGGCTTCTTCGATGAAGTATGGATTTGCGATTTACGCTGGTTCGCGTAATGTCACGATGATCCCTCTTATTTATTTTTTATTTTTATCCTATTTCATTTCATTAGAGAAGGAGAATAACAGCTAGTTTTTTGGTTATTTTTTTATGGTATATCAGAAATTATTAACACTATTTGTATTTTTGTAAATTATGTAATGTGGTTCATGTTTCGTAATTAATCAATTTGGAATATATTCTTGTATAATTAAATAAATTACATATGTAGTAGTTTTATCAAATATAATTAGTGTTAAATATTACGACACTTTAAAACATTACTTATACATGTAGATAATATATTAACATTGGGTTTTAATAATATTTTGATTGTACAAATCCATTTTTTGATATTAGTGGGTACATATAGTTGTTATACATTTTGGATTACTCTAAACACCATAATATGTATTTATAAATTGTAATAGATCAATAGAAAAAAGCTATGTTGGTTTAATACTTTAGTTGCACCAAAAACTATTTATGTCATATACCTATGATTTTACGAAGAGCATCCAACACCTTACAGTCCCAATACTTCATATCACGTATTCAGTTTTTTGGGTTTATTGTTAAAAAATTTTAGCTAACACTTTTATTTTGTTTGTAATTATTATGGAGCCTTTTTAATGTTAGCTCCTTTTAGCTGATTTAGTTTTTAAGCTTATTTTACGATTATGCTTACTTTAGTGTTTCAATTATAGAGTTTTCAATTCTTTTCATGTGGTTTCTATGATTTCATCAAGCGATCTTGAAGCTAAGTTTTGTAGTGAATTGCGTCTTAGATAAAAAAAATTCTTTGTTCGATCATCTTAAAATCTGATTACCATGATCTATAATCTATGTCATATATTTTATGAAATTTCAATGAATGAAATCTAAAAGATTTTATGTTAGTCTTACGAACTAATGTTTTCTATGGTTTAGTCAAATTCTCTTTGTACACTTTTTCACTAATATTGTTTTCGTCATGTTTCAACCTAATTTCGTTTTTCTCCGTACATCTACTTTTGTTTCGTCTTCCTATAAAAGTTCATATTTTGTATATACTATTATTATTTTTGTTTTAATTTAACTCCAATCTCGAATAATTATAAGTAGTAATAAATATAAATAAACATGAATTCATGAATTTTTACTATAAATTTTATTCTACCATTTGTTTTTTATGATGAGGATACTCCATATGGAGTGAGAATGCATATATTGGGACTCTGAATTTTGTTTTTCATGTTCATATAAATTTATCACATTTTATTATTCTTCTATCTATTATTAGCCACTTGAGGTTTTTTTTGAAAAAAAAATAAAAATGACGTCACTTTATATCTAATTTATCCATTAACAAAATTTCTATTTTATAAATTATGATATTTTTTTTCATCAAATATGTATATATTGTCAGATCTACCATATATTTGTTCATCATAGGAAAATACTTAAGATTTTAGAATATTATTTTGTAAACGTTGTTCTTTCTAATAGGGTCATAAATCAAGGAGTTAAGTTAATTTATAAGTATAATAGGTAATTGAAAAAAATGTAAGATGGATTTAATGCGAGACTTTGTTTTTAATTGAGGTGAAAACCTTTTAATATGAAATAAACTTTTCATATTTTATGTTTTTTTTTAATTATTAAAATCAATTTAATTTTTTTTGTTTTGTTTTATTTTCTTTTAATATGGTCATCTCATTTTATTTTTTACGGTATCACTTAATTCATAAGCATATATATTTTTTAATGTGTAATATATATTTTATCGTAAGAAATAAATTCATATAATTATTACTTATAAAATCTTGAATATTCTTATATATATAAAATTCTATTTTCATTTTCATTCATTTTACTTAGTAATTCACGTTTTTAATTGAATTTAATTATTTATTAGTTAGAAAAAATAATTAATATGATTTAGCATGTATTTAATGAACATTACAAAAAAATTAAATAGTTTTAAAAATAGCTTTGCCTATATGGACACTCTAGATGGAGAGAGAACTCTCTAATTATATATAAGATAGCAAAAGAGCATCCAAAGACGAAGAAAGCTTGGGAAGAATCAGAAGCCGCGAAACAGGTTTTCCTTGATATGGTATAAATTTGATTTTACTTTTGAATTTGTTTTTTTTTTCAAGAATTTTTCATATGTTCTCTGATTTTCATTCTTTCATCTGTTCTCTGATTTTACTTTTTCAGGTTGAGATCAAGAAGCCTAAACCGGAAAGTTAAGGAAATCAGAAGAAAAGGCAGTTGTTTGTTTGTCGTGGATGCTACAATACTCTGTGTTATATGATTGTAATGCTGCATAATAGTATATAATTTGACAATGGACGTGTTTCTGGCTGTTTGGTTGTACAACATAATTGATGGTTGTTTCTATTTATTGGCGTTTGATGTTGGTTTGGTTTGGCCATTCTATATCTTGCAAGTCATTGATTGATATATCAATGTCTCTAGGGGTAAGTTGTGGAATATGGGGCATGATTTGTAACGCTGTTTCTTTTATGTCAAGTTAAGTTACTAACCCACATCATAAGACGTTTTATCTCGGCCGGGTTACGGGTGCGGGTGGGAGGCAGAATTGTGGTTTCATCTTGGTCGGGAATGAGGTTACATATGGATCATTTGAATGAGTTAATTCAATCATTTCACTGATTCATTTAGATGGACCATTCAAATGAAAATGCAGTATCTTTCAGTTGGAGGAGAGAACAACCTACAAGAACTATCTAACTATTTTAAGTTTTGTAAATCTACGAAAGCTTATTATAATCTATAATCAACTTTTTACATTGGTTTTATTTTCCCACCTGCTCTTGGATATTGGAACTCAACCCGGTGATGTATTCATGTATATTTTTCTCGTTTTTCCCTACACTACAAGAAAACAGCGAGAAACTGACGGAAATATCAGTCGGAAATGATAATTCTATCGGAAATCCGTCACAAATTCCGACAGGTTTCCGACAGACTTATTTCCGACAGAGTTCCGACAACTCGCCGGACTCCGGCGAGCTGTCGGAATTACGTCGGAAATAAGTCTCCGGCAACCTGTCGGAATTTGTTTCCGACAAAATTCTGACAGGTTTCCGACAACTTCTAAACCGACAACTTTCCGACAGATGTCCGACATACTTATTTCCGACTGCATTCGGACAGTTTATTTCCGACAGATTTCCAACAGTTTATTTCCGACAGATTTCCGACAGTTTATTTCCGACAGATTTCCGACTGATTCGTAGAAATTATTAAAAATGATAATAATTTAAATTATTATTAATTAAATATAAATTTTTAATTTAAAATTTGAAATTATTTAAACTGAAATAAAAATATTTAAATTAAAATAAAAAGTTAAATTGTTTTACAAAACGGTTGAAAATTAAAATCTAAACGGTGGGCGGCGGCGGCGGTGGCAGCGGACGCGGCGGAAGGAAACCCGAGGTGCCCAACCACTCCATCATCTGTTGCATCGTCTCCCGGTCCTTCTTCATCATCTCCCGGTCCTTTGCATGTTCATCTTGTATCTTCTGGACCGTCGTCTTCAATTCTGAAATTTCGGCCTCTTTTTCCTTCATCTGGGCTCTCAGCTCGGATGACTCGCTGTTGTAACAAGAAGACCCCGATGATCCTGCATCGTCGGGAATACCATAAATCCGCCCTTTGGTCTGCGGAGCAACCTGTGGAAGAAATTTCAATTAATGAAAAAGACTTGATAACTATTTTAAATTTTACATACCTTTAAGACGAATTGGTTGATGATGTCGTCCGGGGCTTGGGTGAGGGGAGGGGTTCCTTCCGTTTCTGGCTGAGACAGAATGTACTCTTCTTCCATTCTTTGGACGCTCTCCTGAATCTCCCGAGCTACCGGATCCTGGACGACACCATCCTTGTTGGTGTGTGTTGCTAGGAGAAGTTCAAAGTAGTTGGGTTCCCGACCAAACTCCTTAGCCTGCAGTTGTTAGATATTTATTTAATATAAATGTATAAAACTAAAAAAAATTTAATAAAAATCAAGACGTACATAAAAAACTTACCATATCCTTAGCCTTTGTCTTCTTGCTGGTAGCTCCGAGGTTGTGGGTGGCTTTACACTTGCCCTTACGGTCGCTGTTCCGGTTGGAAGAGTGATATGTAGAGCTCGCCTTGGTCTCCTCTTGTTGCTAATAGGCGATGAACCCATTCCACAAGTTCGGCTTCTCAACCATCTCCTTTGGCACCTCACCGTGTAGCCACTTATCCTTCCACTCGAACACCTTCTTCGAGTAGTGCAGTCCCGCTTTCGAGTCGAATTCCCTCCTGACCATAGCGGTCAAGTATGGTACCCACCTAAATTCTTGCTGGAAAAGAAAAATTAATTAAAAAAGATAATACTTTAAATGAAAGTAAAAATTGTGAAAACAGATGACTTACCGCAAATGTCCGAAACCACATGTCTTGATCCTCCGGTGGCATTTTGGTGTACGTCGGATACGGATGGCGGAGCAAAGAATTTTCCATCTTGTTGAGGAACTTCGAAATCCCGCTTCGAGAATCATCAAACCTAAGAAAAAAAAATTAACAATATAATTACATTAGTCACAATTAAATTAAATTAGTAAAAAAAAAAAATATAACAAAAAACTTACCATGTGTCTCTACCGATCTAGTCTGGATGGAGAGTAGTCAATCTCCCTCGTCCAAGAAGACCCACGAAGTCCTCGACGCTAATCTGCGACGGTGGTGTGGCGGCTGGTGGTATCTCCGGCGTCTGTAGAGGTGTAGACGACGGTGATGGTGCAGACGTCGTACTCGAACGAGGTCGACGACGACGTCCGCCGCTGCCGCCAGATGTAGCGAAACCACTATAATCCCTACATTTATATATAGATTTGAGGGATTTAGGAATTGTAAAAACAAAAATAAACTTTTCAAAAACATTTACAATTTTAAAAATTTAAGGGACTCGCTCAATGTTGGGAATTGTATGCAAGAATTATTGACATATTTAAGGAATTAGAGATTTACGGAAACCAAGGCAACATAGATAGAACTTCTGCGATTCACGGCCTTGGATCTTTGATTGGCCGTGCATAAATCAGAGAAGTTACTAGCATGATTGGATCATGATTTAGAACATAAAATACTTCGTAATTATCATTGTTACTTTCAAATTATGAACAGTTAGTATTTTTAGTATTTCCCGTGAAAATATATTGTTTAAGATATGTAACCGTATGAAACGCTTTTGGTTGAAACATGACAAAATTGCAAATCATGTTCTGTATAACATCGACAAGGTTATTTACTCTCTTATCTTTTAGTTTTGTTGTTAGAATGGTATGCCGAGAATGTGTCTTCTCGAAATTTTGAAATTTGACCTTAAAACCCCAAATCTGTCAGAAATCTGTCGGAAATATATATATTTCCGACAGATTTCTGACAGATTTGGGGTTTTAGAGTTGTTAACGATCTGTTTTCGTTCATACTAGTTAATAGCATGATTGGATCATGATTTTGAAGATAAAATACTTGATAATGATCATTGTTACTTTCAAATTCTAAACAGTTGATTTTTTAGTATTTCCCGTAAACATCTATAGTTTTGTATATGTAACTGTATGAAACGTTTTTGGTTGAAACTTGACAACATCGCAAATCATGTTTTGTATAACATCGACAAGGTTATTTACTCTCTTAGCTTTTACTTTTGTTGTTAGAATTGTATGCCGAGAATGTGTCTTCTCGAAATTTTGAAATTTGACCTTAAAACCACAAATCTGTCGGAAATCTGTCGGTAATATATATATGTTTCCGACAGATTTCCGACAGATTTGTGGAAACACGTGTCGTAATTTAAGGTTTGCCTGATATGAAGAATATATCGGAAATATGTCGGAAACATATAAATATTTCCGACAGATGCTTCAAAATAACCAAAACAAAACAGCAGAGCCAGTGTCGATCGCAACCCTATATCCGTCGATCGACACGGGTTTTGGCAAGATATACTCAGATGAATTATTTATAAGAAGATTATATATATCCGATTCTGTCGGAAATCTGCCGGAAATATATATATATATATTTCCGGCAGATTTCCGACAGAAAAAACAGATTTTAAAAAAAAAATTACAAAACAATGCATATGAAATTCTTGTTTATGTTTACATATACAAACATATAATGTAACTAATCTGAGTCCGATTCTGATCCTTCCGAAGGAATTGTGTCTTCGTCTTCATCAACTTCTCCAACTTCTTCTGATTCTGAGTGTACTATATTATCACCAAATTCTGTGAAATCAACAAAAAGATCCACCGCGGAAGAAATTTCAACTGGATACATCGGAGTAATACTAGTTGGTTGCATAGCATCGTGCTCAGCAACTCCATATAGTCGCCCTCTTGGATTAATTGGAGTCACTGTAATCCAAGGATCTCTTCGATGTGTTACCCTAGGGTAAGAAATATAGCATACCTGAAACAAACATATTTAGTTTAGGCAATTACAATATCATTATTTATCAATAACGCACGTATTATAAAATTTTAAAATCAAACCTGGTCTGCATGTGATGCTAGGATGAATGGGTCATACTTTTGCAGTCTCTTAGAAGAATTTACTGAAGTGACGCCAAATTGGCTCACCTGAACACCTTCTGGATAATTTGGATCATACCACTCACACAAGAAAACAATGCACCTCATGCCCAACATTCCTGGATAGCGCACTTGCAACATTCCGACAAAATTTACATCTTCTCTGGTCTTCGTCTTCTCTCCAATATAGCATACAATTGTCGATGCATACATCTATCACCTGATACGGCATATCAAGACCAGCTACAAGTTTCTGTACCTCGTAGTATGATGTAGGTGCCTGATTATCTTCAGGCAAAATATCCCTCACAAAATCTGCTATAGCATCAACACACTCTTCCGCCAAATTGAAGTCCGTCTCAAGGGTCATCAGTCTACTAGCAGTTGATAAAGGTGAATGTCCGTCTCTACACCCATGATATAATGGCTGCTTCCCTACGTCTAACATATCCAAAAATCTTCTAGCTTCTTCATTTGGTTTTTCTACTCTATCCTCCCCTATTACGATCGATGGCAAATTCTCTCTAAACGCATCATGAACCATATCAGCGGTACCTACACCAAAATCTACTTCCTTTCTATGTTCGCCTAAGCTATCCGTTCTATGTTTGCCTAAGCTATCCCCAACATATGGTGCACTGCTACTACTACCACCATCATAATGAGTTTCTCCATGAAAAAACCAAATTTTGTATCCCGGCATAAAACCATGGGTATACAAGTGATGCCAAACTTGTTCTACCTGAACATTACGCGAATTGCAACAATTTAAACATGGACATTTTATCTTACCACCTTTTTGCAGGTGCGGTCGATTCCCGACAACCTCCATAAACTCGCATATACCTCGTGCATAACTTTGATTTAATGCCTTCGTCTCCGGATCATACATCTCTTCATCCATCCACGATCTATAATATCTAGAAGATGACATCTCCCTCTCTTAACGATTTTTTTCTAACAAATGTTTGGTTGGATGTTGTTGTTGTTGTGAGTGAATGAAGATGTGTGAAATCATATATATAAAAACGCTGACCGTCGGAATCTGTCGGAAAAGTGTCGGAAAGACAACGGATATAATAACGGCTATATAACGGCTATTTTTCCGACCGATTTCCGACAGACAGTTAATTGTTCTATCGGAAATCTGTCGGAAAATTTAACGGTAATAGATTTTCCGACAGATTTCCGACAAACCGCCGAAATCTCTTCCGGCGTCGGTACCGGCTAGTTACACGGTCCAATAATCCGACCGATTTTCGACGGTCTTCTTGTTAGTCGGAAATAATTCCGACAGATTTCCGACAGAATTGAAAAATTTCAGTGCCGTCGACAATCTGTCGGGTTACAGTCGGAAAATTTCCGACATATTCACGTATGTTGGAAATTCCGTCGGATTTGCGGCTGTTTTTTTGTAGTGCTAGAAACAACGAAATAATCATGGAAATGTAAGAGTTATAAAAAAGTTAGAAATCGCATTACGCGTATGTGCACATGACACTGTCTTGTTTGTGTTTGCCCTAAAAAAATTGTAGATTAGTAGATATAGTGGATAAAAGATAATTAATATTAAGAAAAGCAGAACAGGACAGGCCCGTTTGTGACAAAACAAAAGGTCCAGATATATTAAACCCTTTTAGCAGAAGAATCGAGTGACGAGCAAGAAAGAAAGAACGAACCCTAATCCCCAATCATGGCGCCGTATCTGAGATCCTTCGCCGCGCAGGTACATACACTTTTACGGCAAGGCGCCGATTCTGAGATCCTCCGATTTATGTTTTGATTTTTTCTCTTGTTCCATTGGATCCCGCCGCAGGTGCATCGACAAGTGAGATCGATCGGGTCTCGCCGTTCTCTTCAGCAGCGGATCCTGCTAGCACGGACATCCCTGGTAATATTCTTGTCTGATTCCGGATGATAAATCTATCAAAGTCTCGATTTTTGTAATTAGGAGGAGAAAAAAAAGAGGTTTTGATTTGTATTGTTTTGTTCTTGTCATTGCTGACTACAGCTTCGAGAGGAGCGATAGTAGCTCGAGTTGTAGCTGCGATCTGTGGAACTCATGGAGGATATTGTTTAGGTATGTATATATCGAGGGAAAGGGAAAAGAGATTGATTTGATCTTACTTTTTATTCGAATTGATTAATCAGCAGCTTTTGAATTTTTTCTCTTTGTGTCAAGGTGATGTTCCCTTTGGCGATCTCGGGGCGATATTTAGGAAGAAACAGGAAAAGGTAAAAAAGCGTTTGAATGACATTGCTTATTACTTGTATATTTGTTCTTTGTTCTTATCTAGTGTTTTTTGTTCTTCAGAATACGAAATACTGGAAGGAAATGGTAAATGATCTCGAAGAGTTCTTATCACGGACGTAAATCGTATTGATCTTTAAGCTTTCGTCTGATAATCCTAAATTATCCTGATGCTTTCGTCTTTGTTGTTATGTAAACTTCATGTGATCTCTCATGTAGAGAGTTCTGAATTGTGGTTCTGTCTAAACTGAAAACTGACTCAAAAATAAAGTTTGTTTTGTAATATTGCTTCTTTTTTTTCCATTTTTGTTTACTGCGGAAAATATCATTATATCAGTTTCATTATATATCCTACAGGTGAGATTTGTTAACAATGAACCATTAATTAAAAACATATGGTAGATAATTGCATTAGAACATATGGCATCTACCGATCCATAGATTACTATTCCATGATTATTAATGTTAGAATGATCCTACCGCTTTAGGTCACATATTCAATAATTATTCAAAACTCGTGATCATAAAGATAAAACATGGAAAACCCCGTAATTATGCAAATAAATATTAAAATGAAAAAACATCAAAACATATATATGTTTACTAGAAACTATAGTTTTTGTTACTTTGATTAGAAATCGAGAGTGCCTTTTTAGCTAATACGATAAATACGATGTTGTATATATATATGTGTGTACTTTATGTTTGTATTCAACTCGTACGTATATGTTTCTTTCGAAATAAGGTGGATTTATATATATCGAATACCTTGGATCTTTGAATAAAGATTATATACATATATCATCGAGAAGTAAATATATCTCATTTGATAAGTATTAAGCAATATACTTTAAGACACACAAAAAAACAATTGACAAGGAATATGACACATATTTTGGCACCAAAACGACATATTTTTACATATTTAATGAAAGTATTATGCTTGCGGTTAATGCGGATTGAACTTGCTTTGAACCTCTATTCAAAGTGTGCTATACTGCTATCCGCAAAACCCATTTTTCCAACTAAAATGATAGTCATAAAAAACTCACGTATTAGGGCGGTTTTTCTGCTCTATCCAAGGAAATGTCATGCTCGAATTGACACCCTTATCCGATTTTAATTTATAAATATACAAAGTAGATAACAGATTGTTCTACAAGTCTATAATTAAAATATGATGTTGCAAAACTTGGAATGTTAAGAATCAGATTTCTCCCTAATCTTTAAAGAAAGCAAGTTGTTGTTATTCTACTAGTTTTTAATGGGCCTTAAGGGCCCAATATATGAATCCTACAACTTTCCGACATGTTGAATACCAGATCGGACGGCCAGCTGTGCGCAGTGGGTTTATGTCATGTGGGTCCCACGTGTGTTTCACACCATCATCTTCATTATTTTTCACTTTCTAATGTTTTTTTTTTTTTGGTTCTTAATAATCATTTCGTTTACCTTTAATTTATTTCCTAATAGTACGCAGAAAAGGATCGTTGATGCATCATCTTCCGGTAATATCTAATTATCCTCAATTATGTCGGCAGATTTCTCCGACCATTGATACCTCAAAACTCTTTTAGCTCTGTTTAAGGGTTTTTGTCTCTGTAACTCGAGGAGCCACTCGTTGAATGCTTTAGGTACGTTTTCGATTGGATTAATTTCGATCCTCTTCCTCTGGCTTATTTTCCCAGGAAAATTGGTAAATGATTGTTGAATTGGGAATTTTGGTTTTTTGGTTCCTCGTAGTTCGTTTGGGGAAATCACTGTAAATCAGTTCGTTTTTCTTAAGGATTGAGTTGAATCTAGTTACTTTAGAGGCTTTAACAATCTGGGAATTTTTCAGATTTGTCTCTGATTGCTTTAAAAGAACAGAAATTTGATACCTTTGTATTGTTTCTTGTCAATTTTATCTACTAAATTTGTTGGGAATTTTAACGGAATTATATGTTTGATAATTAGATTTAGGTATGAATGACTCAGTCCCTGAATCTGTGGAAGATAATGGTAATTCAGTTCCTCAAGTTATGAATCAGAGATCATTAGCAAATGCGGAATCGACCGAAAACGTAAACGTAAATGGATTATTAGTATTGCCTGTTGATGATGATGATCATGAGGAGAGTACTGGATCACCTCAACAATCAAACAAATTTGACGGTCCTAGAGTTGAATCTCCGGGTGGATCAGTGCATTCTTCAACGAGAAAAGGTTTCGGTTTGAAGAAATGGAGAAGGATCAAAAGAGACGGTCCTGTGAAGGACGAGTCTACTCCTGTTGATGACGGTAGTAAACTGCTCAAGCGCGGTTTGACTGATTCGGTGAATCCTCCTTCTAAACATGTAGACTTATCTTCAGTTGAAGCAAGGCAAAGTAGTGAAGGCTCTGTTGGATCTGTGAATATGGTGCATCATCAGTATCACGCCAACGCGTTTAGTCCCGATTCAGGTTTTATGTTTAACGTAGGCCAAGCGTCTGAGAAAAGTGAAGAGCATATCGGTAATTTTATAGGCGCAAAGAATGTAGGAGGGAAGAAAGGTAGTGAAGAGCGGGTGAAAGTAAAGAAGGAAAAACCGTGTTCTAGCTTAGATTCCGATTTGCGAAGTAGTGATTTCGTGTTTTCGAGTGGCGCGGTTTCTGTTGGTAACAACGGAGAGAAAGATGAGAGATTGATGAATCATAGCAAGATCGAAAACGGAGATGAGAGTAAGAGAATCTACGATAATTTGGCTGACAAGGATCCACTTGCAGAATCTATCAGAAATTTTGCAGCTTTGCAGGAAGCTCTTTGGAAAGGTTTTGTACACTAATAATCTTGATCTAATGCCCGCTTTGAGTCTTTATGTTCTAGATGTTTTAAGATATCTCTAAATTAAATATGTGTTTGAAACAATGTGCAGAGGTTCAAAGTTTCCAGGAGCTGGGTAAGGAATCTATACCAGTACATTCGAAGACCAACGAATTGAGTTCATCGGACCATTCAAGAAGTGAAACCTCAGATGCACTGATCTTGAAGCAGAAGGTGAAACATTTGGAACAAAAACTCGAGGAAGCAAGAGCTGTTCTCGAGGCAAAAGAATCCAGGATTCAAGAACTTGAAAACTCGAAGATTGAATCGGAACTCGAAGGTGTTTTCCAGAGAAAGATCGAAACTGAAATCGTGCATTTGATGCTCACAAGAGCTCTTAAATCACTACAAGCACTGAAACAACCTAAGAAGGTACATTTCCTGATAGAAGATCCTGAATCAAACCATGGAGACATGTTAGGAAAATCATGCAAGTACGGTTTCTATTTCTCGACGCAGTTGATCTTGCTCGTCTCCGTACTTTGGTTCCTGGTCCTCCAATCCTCTCCTGCTTCACTATTAGTTATACCAACCTGAGAGAAATTTTACTGTGTTACGAAACATACATTTTTGTTTTCTTCAGATTTTCATATATTTGTAATAATAAAATCTCTCTCAAGAATATTATTGTCTCAATCTTGAAAATTCCAAGCGCCCTTTTTTATACCTCCTCACAATCTTAACATTTATGTTTGGTTTAATGGGCCATTAGATTATATAAGCCCATTAACGGAACAAGAGGTCTTTAGTTACTGGATTATTATGTGGTTTCAATTAAACCTAATCAAAGTAATTAGCCAAAAGAAGGAAAATAAATTTATTTCTGGTTATAAAAATCTGACCAGACCAGGTGGTAGATTCACTAACACACAAAATTATTTCCTCAGAAAATATGATTTAGGGTAAAAAAATGATACAAAATTCAATGTATCTCTGTTTAAGTAATGTGTGAATTTGGTCTAATCAATTTAAGGGAAAGGATTTTACTTTTTTAAGAAAATAAAAATTGTTAAATACGGTCGTCTCTTACCTTTACCAAGACGGCCAAAAAGAAAAATGTCGACCGATATTTCACCGTACTTGCAAAATCAAGTGGAGCCCGTTAATGGTTATCCTTCAGATAACAAGAAGACCTGCGACGGTTCCTCTACTACGGCCAAATACGATGATCTTGTCCGGAGCTCTGACCTCTTCTGGGAAAAGCTCAAAACTTTACCTGAGTTTTTCAGCAAAACTTTGAGGTGAGTTTTTTTTTACCTTATCTCGTTTTTGTTATTGGGTTTATAAGACTGTTTAGATTGTTGAAGAGAAAGCCCTAGTCTTTTTCGTTTATGGGTTTTGTTGGAATTTAATGGTGATTTGTTGTTCAGTGGTTGTAGAATTTATCTAGAGATACATGCAATCTTTTGTCGTATTTCAATCTAATATTCGTTTGGGTTAATGGATAGATAAGGGTTTATATTTTGTTTGGTAAGATGGAAGTATAGGAATTAGATTTGTGATTAATTTTTTAATTAGGGTTCTAATGGAATCCAAAGTGGTGGAGTGAATAACGACTCTTCGTAATTTTTAACTGTGATTTGGTAATGATGCATCGTTAATGCAGAAAGAGCGTTATGTCATGTGTATCGCATGTTGATTTGGGTTTATTGTCGTTCTTTACTTGTTTATATGTATTTTTGAATACTATCTTGTTCAAGGAAATTGGTATTTACTATGAACAAGCTTAAGCTTTTATGTGTTGTTTTGTCTTTTGTTTCCATTAGAATTTTTCATTTCACTGAAAGAGTGTTTGTTTTTTATCAATTTGGACTGAAACATATTTATGTCTTTGTAAAAGGGTTCCTACTGTGGGAGGCAACGAGCTCGATCTGCATCGGCTTTTTGTCGAGGTTACATCTCGAGGTGGCATCGAAAGGGTACGAGTTCATGGGTACCGTTAATCATATATCCTGTTTGGAGATTAATTTTTCCATTGAAGATTGAAATATGTTTATGTTTTTTCACTTCAGGTGATTAAGGATCGGAGATGGAAAGAAGTGATTGCTGCATTCAATTTCCCGTCAACAATAACGAGTGCATCGTTTGTCTTAAGGAAGTATTATATCAAGTTCCTTTATCAAATGGAACATGTGTATTACCTTCAAAAATCTGTTTCTTCAATCCAATCACAAGGTATATTTCAACACTCAAATTCATGCCTTTCCTTACTCCATGACATACTGAGAGAAGCCAAAATTCTAATGCTTTTCCAGATGAAGCAATGAATACCCTTATCAATGCATCACCAAACCCTGAGGAAGGTACGAAAACTGTTTCTATTACTCTCTGGCTTTTGTTTTCTTCTCTCCATATCTTTGTTCATGCATCAGCCTATAAAAATGTTTGTATTTTGTAGTCTGTTGGATAGATTTATAATGGCGTTTCTATAGACGTGTCATGTCTTTTGCGGGTTAAAAATTATCGCACGTTAAAAATTTACTAGTTAACTTGTTACAAATATGGCTCAATAAGGAAGCACTCTGTGCTTCATTCCTTCTAGGTTGTATTGTCTTTTAATCCATTTATAGGTCAAATTTCGCCAACAAATAAATACACATGTCGTTCCGCTGATTCATTCCTTATCCGTTTTAAGATTACTGCATTGATTTTCACCACTTGTATGTCTAATTAAATTGTCGCCGTGTGTCTCTGCGGTAAGTTATGGATCCTGCAGGTACTGCTGAACCGCAAGTTGGGTGTTCGGTTCAAGGAATCATTGACGGGAAGTTCGATAGTGGATACCTAGTGACGATAACAGTTGGTTCTCAAGAGATGAAAGGTGTGCTTTACCATATTCCTGAAACACCAAGTCAGCCCCAACAAACCCCGCAAACATCTTCAGCCATAGTACCATCATCTCAACGCCGACATAGGAAGAAATCAAGATTGGCTCAAGTTGATACTCAGAAGCCCAAATGCCACAGGAGCGGCTACAACTTCTTCTTCGCTGAGCAGTACGCTAGGCTCAGACCTGAGTACCAAGGACAAGAACGTTCCATCACCAAGAAAATAGGACACATGTGGAGTAATCTCACTGAATCTGAGAAACAGGTATCGAAATCGTTCATCATAATTAACTCTGCCTTTCTTGTTATAAAACCAGTGTTTTGATTACAATTTGGATCAATCTTTTTTACAGGTTTATCAAGACAAGGGGTCCAAAGATGTGGAGAGATACAGAGTTGAGATGTTGGAGTATAAATCTTCACATGACTCAGGAGCTGCTGCAGCCACAGTGGCTCTGTAGTTTTCTCTCTTAACCTCCATGTTGTTGTTGTTGTTATTGTAGTCTTCTCTATTTGTACTACATTTATTCTCTAGACATTTTCTTTTTCTTTCTTTCTTAATGTTATTTGTTTTGATCAGTTTCAGAATTTTGCCATGTTTATGGTTTTTGATTTAGTAAAGAGTTACAAACTAGCAATGTCTTTTGATTTCATTTTGATTACAAACTAACAACAATTCTACACAATACAAATTCCCAAATAGAATCAGCCAAAGAAGTTGGGATCGTATCCATTGCTTGAAGTGGCTAAAATGTAGTAAGCAACGATGTGACCGATAGATCCCCAAGAGAGAACATCGACGATGTTGAATCCGACGGGATCGTTCGATTTCAGTAAACTGACATATTCTTTGGCCCGATCATCGCCGGCTTCGAAGTGAGTTTTTCCGTTTTGTTCCGGTAATCCTTGTTTCGCGACGTTCTCTCTTTGAAAGTTGAAGAAGACGAATCGGCCGAGGAAGAGTGAGAGTCCCGTGCTGAGACTGATCACGACTGAGGGATTGAGCGCCGATTTCACGACGGCGGAGGAAGATTTTCTACCGGAGGCGACGGAGTGATTGGGGAGAGCGGCGGAGGAGGAGTTGCCGCCGATGCGGAGGGGACGGAGGCCGTGGAAGGAGATGGAATTGGGGTTTCTTTGAGGGATTGCGGCGGAGATTGTTGTTGGTGAGAGTAAACTAGATGAGGTAGTCGCCATTTTCTTCTCGGAGTTTCACGAGATAGGCAAAAGATGTGAAGAAGTAAGAAGAAGAAGAGAAAGTTTTGTTTGCAAGGATCTGATGAGTGACGTGGCTGCGTTTCGTTGGTTCCTTCTGGATTATAAGATTTCCTCAGGGGAGATTTTGCGGGAAATCGGCTATTTTTGACCTGGACTATTTCCATCGTGCCTTTTTGCACCTGAACTATTTACTTTGTCTAATTTAGACTTGAACAGAACAAAAATTCAAATTAAGACCCTGAACAAATAACTTTTGTACTAAAATGGACGTTGACCTGTTGACCATTAGTCAACATTGACGGATTGCTGATTATGACGACGGAAAGCGACACGTAGAACTGACACGTGTACCAAAAATGATGAAAATGGTCATTTTGAACATGAACTATTTCAAATATGTCATTTTAGACCTCAGTTTAAAATAAAGATATTAGAATTTTCAAAACAAAATTTATAAAATATAAAAAAAATGAAGAACATATTGTAAAACAAAACTTTTATAAATATAACACATTATTTTAGTTATAGTCCAAATTCGTAATTAAAAAAATAATAGAGATTACAAAACAAAATTTTTTAAACTATCAAAAAATGAAAAACATATTATAAAACAAAACTTTTATAAATATAACATATTATTTTAGTTATAGTCCAGATCTATAATATAGCTTTCATATTACTATTATGGTTTATATCATCCATATTTTTTTACTCAAACAAACAAAATTACATTATTTTTTTACTTTTAAATATCTTTAATAGTATCCAAAGGCTTTCACTATTTCGTACACTAAAAATAATAAATTTAAATCGATATAAAGTTTGAGTTAGATTTGTCTACATTTATAGATATAGCCAAATAGTAAAAATAAACCTAATTTAGTCATCTTTTAAAAATGTGATTAAAGATATTTAATTTTAATAAAATATAATTAATACCGTCTATGTAAAACCACAAATAGATTTAGAAATTTTTTTTTTTTTATAAATGTACATATTTGAATTCCAATTAAATTGTTAGTCAACTAAATTATTATAGTTACTATATAAAACTTTGCTTTCAAATTTTTTAAAAGTTTTATTTAAATGGTTATTTAATTAAATTATCAAAGTTTTAGTGAAAATTTTATAAAAGCAAAATTTTATACTTGTAAATATGATACAAAAAGAATTAGTTAAGTAAATTGATTATCTTTAGTGTATGATATTTCATTTATTTCATATATTTCATTTACAACCTAAAAAAAGCATATATTTCATTTACAACCTCAATACTATAAATTTTTATTTTTTGATATTTTAATAATTTTGTGCTAAAATCTCAAAATATTTAGTAAATTGTTTTTAAAAAAAAATTGAGGTCTAAAATGGCACATCTGAAATAGTTCAGGTTCAAAATGACCATTTTCATCGTTTTTGGTACACGTGTCAGTTCTACGTGTCGGCCTCCGTCGTCCTAGTCAGCAATCCGTCAATGTTGACGAACGGTCAATAGGTCAGCGTCCATTTTAGCACAAAAGTTATTAGTTCAGAGTCTTAATTTGAATTTTTGTTCTGTTCAGGTTTAAATTAGACAAAGTGAATAGATCAGGTGCAAAATGGCACGATGGCAATAGTTGAGGTCCAAAATAGCCAATTTCCCGAGATTTTGCGTTGTAAGAACTCAAATGTACTAAATTTCAATTTTGTACTCTAAACTAGATGAAAAAATAGCATTCCTCTATTTTTACTCCAATGTATCTCTCTATTTTAGAGAAAAAATTTGGGCAATTCTCAAAATACCACCAAAAAAAGTTTTTGTTCCAAAAATACCACCAAGTTTCAAAATTTCCAAAAATATTACTTTTTCCACAAGTTCCAAAAATACCACAAAATTAAAATTAACTCAAAATATTCAGAACTAAAATCCTAAACCCCAAACCAAAACCTAACCCCCAAAAATTATACCCTAATTGTACAATAGTTAACCCAAACCCAAAAATTTAAATTCTAAGCTCTTGAAAATCAATTTTTGAGGTTGTGGTATTTTTGGAACTTTTAAAAATTAATGGTATTTTTGGAACTTTTAGTGGTATTTATGGAACTTTTGAAAATTGGTGGTATTTTTGGAAAAAAAAACTTTTTTTGGTGGTATTTTAGGAAATTTCTCAAAAAATTTCTCTATTTTAGAGATATTTTGAATAAGACAAAAAATTATTTATTTCTATCTCCAATTATAGAGAAAAATGTATAGATCTCTATTTTAGAGATGAAAATAGAAGTTGACTGGAGAGAAAATAAAGGCAACTCATCTCTATTTCTTCCCCTAAAAATAGAGATAGAAATAACAATCTTTATTTTCTCTCCAACCCACTTCTATTTTCATTTCTAAAATAGAGATCTCTACATTTTTCTCTATAATTGGAGATAGAAATAGAGATTTTTTTTGTCTTATTCAAAATATCTCTAAAATATAAGAAAATATCGCATTTTTCTAAAATAGAGAAATACATTGGAGATGGTATTAGACCCCTAGTTTTATAAGTTATATTCTTTTAATTTCCATTATTATGATTATAGCACACACATACTCGTAACTCTTTTTCCACACGGTAACACTTACGGACGTAGCCTACATAAAGTTTTGTTATTCAGAATTGGGAACAAAACAAAGTCAAAATAAGCATTATCTATTGTTTTTTTTTTTTTTTTTGTCAACAATCATCTTTCATTTATTTAAAGAGTCAATTACGTGATTACAACCTCATAGGAGTTAAAAGCACTTCCTTATTCCTCTTTCAGCAGCTTTGAAGATGGCCATCCTCATCGCAAGAGCTTCCACTACAAGGGGAGACTTGACATAAAGTTCTGACATTGCTCCGTGGTCAAGAGTACATAGATTTACATTATCATCTTTCAATTGAAAAATCCATCCACAGCCCCCAATGTTCCTCTCTTCGATCCAAGCTCCGTCTGTATGGCAAATGATCACATCACGGGGGTAAGTAAAGAGGTTTGGAGACATGGGACAGTGTCCTGTAGGTTTTATCTCCATGGTTTGAGCTCCTTGCCATTCCCGTGCATCCACTAGAGATTTTGTTGCTGTTTCGAGCTCGGTGAAGCTCTTTTCTCGAAGATTAATTTGTTTCTTGTGGTCCAAATGGTCCAGCAAACCCATGGGAAGAGGGGTCCATTCACAATTCCCGACGGTCCCGATCCAAAGTCAAAGATTCTTTGTAATCGATTGTCAATATAAACGGCATGAGTTCCCAAACTTTCGTTGCAAAATGACAATGGAATAGGAGGTGGTTTGTGGTCTCTTCTTCACCGCAGTGAGCGCAACCTGAAGTAATGTTAATTCCTCTTTTTCGCAGATTTTCACCAGTGGCTAACGCTCCTAATCCGCACTTCCACAAGAAGAGTTTGATCTTTGGTGCTATGTGTACTTGCCATATATCCTTATTCCTAGAGTTTGGGATTCTACTAGGTAATACCCAAACTTAACCGAGTAGACACCCGATTTATTAGGTAACCAAGCCAGTTTATCCAAAGCTCCAGACTTACTCGGTTTGATACAGAGGATACTATCTAAGAACTCAGGGAGAATATCACTGATCTTTTCTTTATTCCAAACCAGAGAATTATCGATAAAGAGATTGGAGACTTTTAGGTTTGAATCGCATTCACGTGGAGGTCCGAAAGGCTTTATACACTCCATTTGAGAGATCCGTGTATCTTCCCAGACTCGTGTGTTTTTGCCATTACCAATGTTTGGTTTGATGAGGTCTCTTCCGATTAGTATGCCTATACATCTGTGTGAACAAGACTGAGTTGGTAGAACGTCCAGAAAAGGAACTTCATGGCAATATTTATCGCATAAGAAGACATTCGGGTTTATTGATGATCCTCCAGTTAAAGTTTTAGATGTCTCGGAACCCAATTCCTCCATCTCGTTTTGATCTTGCGAGTTTTGACCAAGCGATCCAACACATATTTCTCTTCTCCGGAGTTGCGTCCCACCAAAACCGCGTAATTAAGTACCGATTGGATTCTTTTACAAAGGTTTTGGGGAAGTTTGATGCACGACATTGTGTACGTAGGAATCGACGAGAGAACCGATTTGATCATTACCATTTTGTCGGCATTGGAGAGGAATTTTGTGGAGTAACTATTAGCTTTTTACTTTATTCGATCTACGATTATCGTGAAAATATCTTTTTTCCTCTTTCCGAAGTGTTCCGAAGCATCTGAAGTAACTATTAGCTTTTTACTCTTCATGTTATTGCAGAAGCACAAAAACCAGGAGATTAGTAGTTACATAACTATTTGGTATTTGAAAGGCTCTAGAGTTCTAAAAGATGTTCTTTGCATACAGGAACTTGTGTCTTTGTAAATGCTGAGCATGCTCTTGATTCATCACTTGCTAAGACAATCAGTGTAAATGCAGGGAATCTGCTTCTATCACAGCCTGATTGTGGTGAACAGGCTCTTAGTCTTGTGGACACTTTAATCCAAAGTGGTTCAGTCGATGTTATCGTAGTTGACAGTGTAAGTAAGGTGATTCATACGAGTTTTGAATAACGGAATCGATGCTCTTACTTGGTTCTCTATATTTCTCTCCTCACAGTTTTGTTTTTGTAAGTGGCTGCTCTTGTACCTAAAGGAGAACTCGAAGGCGAGATAGGTGATGCTCATATGGCTATGCAAGCCAGATTGATGAGCAAAGCTTTGCGTAAATTGAGCCACTCGTTATCGTTATCGCAAACATTTCTCATCTTTATTAATCAGGTACGAGAACTTGAGATTTGTAGAAAAGTTTACTGCTTTAGTGGAATGTAAATATATCTTATGGTTATATATTCAGGTGAGAGCAAAACTATCTACATTTGGTGGATTCGGCGGTCCAACAGAAGTGACTTGTGGTGGAAATGACTTGAAGTTTTATGCTTCGATGCGTCTGAATATAAGGCGAATCGGACTTATCAAGAAAGGGGAAGAGGTAATATCTTGAAAACTCATACCTTTACTAAATTTGACATATTTTTACAATCTGTCTTATGTTTATGATTGTGTAGACAACGGGAAGTCAAGTTACGGTGAAGATAGTGAAGAACAAACTGGCTCCACCGTTTAGAACTGCGCAGTTTGAGCTGGAGTTTGGGAAAGGAATCTGCAAGGTAACGGAGATAATCGAACTAAGCATTAAGCACAAGTTCATTATCAAAAGGGCGATTCTCATAGATACCACTTTTTAAAGTTTTTTTCCAACTATACCACTAATTTTTAAAAGTTCCTTAGATACCACTTTTTTAAAATGTTTCAAAAATACCACAAAATAAAAATTAGTTTTAAATGTTCAAAACTAAACTCTAAACCCTAAACCTACACCCTACCCCCTAAAACTATACCCTAATTGTACAATAGTTAACTCAAACCCATAAATTTAAATTCTAGACCATTTAAAAATCAATTTTTGTGTTTGTAGTATTTTTAAAAAATTGGTCGTATGGTTGGAAAAGAAAACTTAAAAAAGTGGTATCTAAAGGAATTTCTCTTATGAAAAGCGGAACGTTCTACAATCTAAACGGAAAGAACTACCATGGAAAAGAGGCTTTGAAGAAGTTTCTGAGACAGAACGAACAGATTCAAGAAGAACTCCTGAACAAGCTGAAAGACGAGCTCCTCGCCGATGAAGCAGCAAATAAGGAATCTGAATCCGAGGAAGAAGATGATTCGGCTCGAGTTTTGGTTAAATCTGAGAACAATGATGATGAAACACCAGCTCCAGTTGTTGATGCTGCTGCAGTGGTTGAAGGATGATTAGACAACTCCGGTTTAGTATAATATTCTTCCTTTGGTTTAATGCGGTTTAAATTCGGGTTTTCACTCCCTCCTCATGTAATTTAGGTGTGAGTTAATCACATTTAAATGTAGTCGTCGCTGTGGTTGAGAAATTTTTGTAGTTTAATTAGTAATTTTAATGTTACATTTTTATTAATTAAGGAAAAACATTACATTTTTTTCTCAATTAAATCCTTTTTATTAATTATATTATTAGTCAGTTAAAAGTTAAAACACAAATAATATATTTTCACTTAAAAATGCCACTTGGTATTTTAAGTTTTTGCATGGTTTGATTTACTTACCTGAAACTTATCGGTTTTATTTAATTTTGTAAATTGCATACTTCACATACAGTTCAGACTTTTGAATCTATCAGAAGATGTCATGCCCTGGAGACAACAATTTCTTGGGATCAAACATATCTTTTCTCTTGGAGAAATCATGCCATTTCGATCCAAAATGTTCAACCCAATCTTCTTTACTAGAGTAATGCATTAGGTATTGCTTAAACTTAATACCCGATTCCTTGCAAAACCTAATTATGTTTTCGTTAATGCTTTGGATTTCTTGCAAATTATGTTGGTTAGCTGATTGTAGTATTCCAACTATATAGATAACTTCTTCCTCTGTTGGTATAACCGCCGACATACGATTATCAAATCTAGCAAAAAAAACACATAATCATTTCATCAAAATTTACTTACTTTGTTCTTGAAGATTAATATGAATAGAAAACTTACTTGTTTCGGTTTGTGGGATATAAGAGAGAAAGTCCAGAAGTCGAAGTTTGTTTTTGAAGAATGTTGTTGATAACACCGTCACGGAATTCGCGAATTCGAGATTTAGGGATGTAGAGGTTAAGCCATGGATGAGGAACATCCCATAAACCCAAAGAACGGAGTTTATTTTCTTCGGTTTGTGCACGGTTCAAGAACATAGATGATATCGTGGTCCTTCACTAGATTTGCGACTTTAGATTGTTCGGACGGTGGAAAAAAAGAGGTGTCTACCAAGCCGTTTGACAGAAGTATTTGACCTTCTAAATAGTCAACTCCTAGATCATTAGTCATTGATATCAAACGTTCTTGGTCCTTTGTAAAAGCATTGAAGTCACTGTAGAGCATCCGAAACCATTTCGCCTACAAAATTTCATTTTTAGAAAAATTAATCACTTAATTTATACACATATAAATTAGAAACCATATTATTTTCACATATTAAAAAAGAAGAAATAAATATATAATATAGAGATGAGTTGGAATCATAAAATGTATAAAAATCATGGTATATCATATGTATGCTTTTATTCTTTTTTACATGATGACCAAATATTGCGTTTGCCACACTTGTAAGATTCCAACAAGTCAACAAACTTACAGTTAATACGCAAAGACTATTTATGGTCTAAACTTTTGAATGAAGGATATTGACTAATTAAGGATCATGACTAATAAACTAGGATTATATATTGTGAAATAAAAAAGATTTGCACGCATAGGACAAAGATTGGACTATGACAAGTCCTAGCTAGTGTTATAAACTATAACAAAATAAGCCACATCTGTCATAGTTTTATAGATTTTTTGTAATTGAACGCATAGATCTTGTTCAAATTAATAAGCTTCTGACTAAATTCCTAAATCCTACCAAATTAATATATAGTAAACCTAATTTTAGTTTTCGGCTACCATCTACGATTCTTTTTTATGACTTGTGATCCATACGTCTCCCTAACCAGTGGCGAAGCCACGTTGAGAGGAAGGTGGGCAGCTGCCCCCCATGAAATAATTTTAGCTGGTGTAATTTGTAAAGGTAAAATAATCATGTCCCCCTTTGTAAATTTTTTTTGCCCCCATCGATTTTTTTTTTGGTCTCATTTCCTTTGAAAATTTTATTTGCCCCCTATGAAAATCATTCTTGGATTCGCCACTGTCCCTAACTCTCTTAGGGTCGGCGAGACTTTAAGAAAAAACTGGCAGAGAGAAATGGTTAGATTTGATGATACGTACCCTTTTAGGTGCGTGGTTCAAAACAATTCTAGCTCTCGTTATAATTCCAAATTGACCCAGACCTCCTAAAACTCCATAGAACAACTCTCGGTTTAGCTGTGGCGAGCATGTCAACATTTCCCCTTTCCCTGGAAATAATATATTATGAAATCCATAAATAATCAAAAAAAAAAAAAACTGAATATAATATTTACGGAAAAATTCTACAAAATAGCATTTTAATGTCTTAGTTTTTCAAAAAAAAAAAATAATAATAATACGTCTCTACGAATGTTATTATTGAAACTTTTATCATCATTATTTTCTTGAAGTTATATATTTTTAATGTAAATGTGGATACGTATGATTTGACTATTAGAAAAACTTACACAATATTTACATTGCCTAAATCTTATTATTTCATTTTTAGCCTACTGACGAAATTTAAATAACAGCTGGTATCAGAAAAAAATGTTATTCATACTTGCAGAAAGTTCAAGAAACAGCAAAACTATCCAAACTCCAAAGACCATAAAGTTCCATTTGCATGCATCATGCACGTCCATTAAAGAAACTTCCAAATTAACACGCATATACCAACTGTGAGAAATTAGTCTAGATCTCTCTTTTTAAAAAATATATATAGATGCGTTACGCATTTGGTGTTTCGAAGATTCCATTGCGTGTGGTGCAAAAAGTTTAGTAGAACTATAAAACATTAAACATGCCACACCAAAAACATTATAAAAATACTTCTTTTTAAAATTTAATAATGCAATGAAATCAAAGTTCTGAGGAATAATTGCGTTTGCGTACCAGTTATAACATCCAACTCAAGGACGTTGCTAATTTGAGGACCGTTCCTAAACACTTGACCGCCGATTCCGGCGTTTGAAAGCGTTCCTCCTACGCTGACATGCAAATAGTCCGTCCAAGTAACCGGCGAAACGCCTTTCTCTGCCGTTTTCTTCAGTACATCTACCCATAACGCTCCGCCGGCCACGTCAGCATACTTCTTGTCTTTTGACACCACCACGTCAGCAAGACACGTCATGTTGACGATTACTCCGCCGGAGACTGAGGCTTGGCCGTCTAAAGAGTGGCCTTGGCCGCGAGCCGCCACTTTGAATATCCTGTCTTTTTCTGATGCATAGCGGATGAGACGGGATATCTCGGCAGTGGAGGAGGGGCAGAGAACGCCGCCGGGAGTCACGGTGATGATCTTTCCGAAATCGTGAGAGGCGGCGGAGAGGGTGGAAGGATCGGTGAGGAGGGTGAGGTTAAGAGATTTTGGTAAAACAAGTTTAATGTCTTCCTTTGATGATGATTTGGTGAAACTCGGAAATAAACAAATTAAAACCGTGATTAGACAAAGATTAATATCCATTTCGTTTTGTCTTTCTCTCTTATTGGAAGATGGAGAAAGAGAATTGTGATGAAATGATTTGTTAGTTATCACTATTATATAGTAATGTTAATTTGTTAGTTACTCATGTGATTATAAATAGTTTGGTTTGAACGTGAGGAAGATTTAGCCATTTATAAGAAAGAACGGAGGGATAGTATGGCAATAAAGACAACGTTTTATTTTGAAGTCAAATAAAATTTAGAATTATTCAACGTCTTGAATCAAAACTTGGAGGACAATTGGAGAAACGTAGGCAGTGTTTGGATACATAATAACTTTTTTTTTATTATGTGCATGATTGGTTAGGCTTTAAGTGTTGTCTACCGTTTTAATTTTTTCTAAAACATCATTTTGTTACCAGTCATGTTGTAGATTTAATTCTTTAAGTTACAAACCTATAACTTTTTTTACCAATCATGTTTTTGCTTTAATTCTCTAAACTACAACCTCTTTAATTTTTTTTTTTAATTTCTATTGCGGTAACATGTAAAATCTTACATCCCTAAAAATTGGGCGGTACAAACTCTTGTTTTAAAAAAAAAAATCACGTTATACACGTTATACACGTAATGAATTGTTTAATTCTATCTAGATTATTTTTGTTTTAAGTTGTTTTTATAGAAATGGTGTGTTTTTGGTGTTTTGTAGATATTTGAGTAAGTTATATTGGAATATATGTTGAATGGACCTTGTTGGATTCGTCATGATTTGATAAGGATTTTAATGTTTTAATTTTTTCTTTGTTTTGGATATGTTTTGATAGATGGTTTTCGGTTTTTTGTTGGGACTTGGTTATTTGTTTTAGTTTAATTTGATTTATGTAGTGTTGTTGTAAAAAATATTACATAAATTATTGTGTTGTATTTATTTTTGGAAAATTTATTGTGTGAGCCTCAAGCTATTAGTCAATGAAAGATTTTTTTTTTTTTTTGATAACCGTGGGGATCCCAAAGACTAATCCCACGAGGCCTTGCATCCGGTTGCACGTAAATCCCAATTTAAAGGGCGCGGCAAGGTGGCCAACCCGAATCCAATCCAGGTGGGGGAACTCACATCTGTGAGCCCTTACCAACTGGACCAACGCGGATTGGTTATTAGTTTCGGGGTTCAGTGAAAGATTTTAGTTTTGGTTCTATTTTAATATTATAACTTTCCTTTATCTCTCTGATTTTAGTTGATATTTTGTAGCTTTGATTATTCTCAAGCTGTGTAAGAGGTGTTGTGAGAAAGAGTTGTAGTTTTTATTTTATTGCTTTTTGCAAAATTTAAATCATATTGAAATGCAATCTTAAAAAAAAACGCATACATAGCTGAACAAATTCGGGAGACTTTAACAGGTTCATAATTCTCCTATCAAATTAAACAAATTGTAGATCTCGATAATTATATGCGAGAGCTCTCTTTTCATAAATGATTTTTCTCGTCAATACAAAATGTAATTAAATAAAATTATTGAAATCAGATATATATACATGTTAGCTTATAAATGGGCCTAATGACACTAATTTTTAATTTCATACCGAGAAATTGTATTATACTTTTACAGAAGGCTAAAACATTAGTGATTAAAAGAACCATCAATCGTTGTATCTACAAATCAGGAGGCACTAAACCATTGTTTTTTTAAAAACAATTAAACCATTGTTGTTGCTAAAGTATTGATCATAATCACAATTACCAAATTGATTAAAGACATCATGTTGCTCTGGAAGTTACCAGCAAGATGCTTATGTTCCATGTTTTGTATCTCTTCTTCTTGAGCCAAAACGCTTTGTAGATACGGTCCAATTCCAGGATATACCGAGAAGTCGTCGTTCATGTGCATCGAGTTAGTTTGCGTATAGTAACGCTTGTGAATATACTTGACTTTCAAGTAACTCCCTTGTGTTTCTCATTTGGCTTTCTTCTAGGATCATCGGATTATTAACCGTGATTTATACCTCCCAATGTCATCATGCTCGTTGATTGGTTGGATGATGATTCGCCATGTTATTATGAAGATCTTTTTTTTGCCGGCATTATCTATTGTATATTTAGAGATAAACTCTGTTATTGAGGTTTTCATCGAATTATAACGGAAAATGGTAATGATGTAATAGCTAAACTTAGAACTGTGTAATATCTTATTATATAAAGTAAAACCTCAATGAATTAATAACGTTGAAACTATGATATTTTATTAATTTCACGTAATATTAATTTATTAAGATTAATTGGATCAAAACTAAATTTGGGACTGAATTTTTTTATTAATTTAGCAAGGTATTAATTTATAAAAGTTCTATTATATGTGTATATTATGAGTTATGAGCTTAATTGTAAGTAGATGTAACCTAGATTCTCACTTGTACTTGTTAAATATGTGTAACTCTCTCTCTACTAAGATTAACACATTCTACATTTTCATCAACCGAGTACCGACGTTCCTTCATCGACCAACGAGACAATTCCGATCAACACCGAAAGATTCTCAACAACAACATGTTAAACATCTCCAAACTCACAAGCACGAACTACCTCATGTAGAGTCTTCAAGTCCAAGCTTTTCTCGTTGGCCATGGGCTTCTCGGTCACATCGATGGCTCTATGATCATCCCCGCTGTGACAATAACCACAAGAGTTGTAGTCACTCAAAATCTTGCCTTCGCCAAATGTAATCGGCAAGACATACTTATCTATAGCGCACTCCAAGGTGCGATCTTGACATCTCTTCAACTTGTCGTCTCTTACACGATGACAACATTTTCCCATATGTAACATCCCGGAACCAAGTAAAGGCAATTTTGTTAGGGTGTCGATCGACACCCATGGGTAGTGTCGATCGACACCATGTCCGCAGAAGTCGGGTTAATTAGATTTTTGATCGCGGTTTGGTCCGGTTTGATGGAATAAACCTAGGGCTTCTGTATATATTCGTGTCTGGGTTTGTGGCCGCGGTGGAGAAGAGAAAAACGCAGAAAAGAGTAGAGATTTCGAGGGAATTAGTGTTTGATCGTTCTAGTTCGTGTTCTCGAGAGTTCTTCGCACTACAAGAAAACAGGGCATATTCCGACGGCCAAAACCGTCGGAAATCCGTCGGAATAGCACATATTCCGACGGATCTGGTCCGTCGGTTCTATCTCGTCGGAAATGAAAATCCGTCGGAAATACGTCGGCAAAACCGACGAATTTCCGACAGAACACGGATAACCGGAATCCGTTGACACTTCGTCGTAATACCGTCGGAGGATAGAGTTCCGACGGATTTCCAACGGACAAGGAAACCGACGGATTTCCGACGGCCAAGGAACCCGACGGATTTCCGACGGCCAAGAAGACCGACGGATTTCCGACGGCCTAGGAAACTGACGGTTTTCCGACGGTCTAGGAAACCGACGGAATTCCGACGGATTTAGTAAACCGACGGATTTCTAATTATTTTTTTAAAAAATTATTTTTTAATAAATATTAAATTAAATGAATTATTAAAAAAAATTAAATTAAAAATCAAAATTAAATTAAAAATCAAAATTAAATTAAAATTAAATTTAAATTGTTTTAAACCAATTTAAAGTTTTACATAAAAATTAAAAAGTCTTAAAACTCTATTGCGACCGATGACTACGGAAAAAACTCGTTCATCTTCGCTTCCATCGCACGATATCGTTCGTCGGCCTCCGCCTTCTCTCTCTGGTGCCGTTCCTCCGCTATCTCGTACCGGTCCTCCAAAGAGCTAAGCCGCTGGGTCAGTTCGGCGTTTTGTGCTACTAAACTGCTACCACCGTGAAAGCGAACCGACGAAACGGATGAGGAACTGTCTTCGGGGAGGCCGTAGACACGACCTTTGTTCTTAGGGGTAACCTACGAAAAAAATAAATCAATCATTCAAAACTTTTTCGTATTAAAAGGTATTTTAAATGTGTTTAAAATTGACACCTTTACTAACCTCGTAAGTGAACTCGTTGATCTTGTCGAATGGAACTTCGGTTGGGGGCGGAGTTCCATCGACGATCGGTTGCGATTGGAGGTACTCCTCCCCGAGCCTCTCCACGCTCTCCACGATTTCCCGAGCAATCGCATCTTGGATTTCACCAGTCTTTCTGTTTGTGTGGGCATCTCTGATCACATCAAGATGCGAAGGACGCACACCGGTCTTCTCAAACTGTTAGCATAGTCAAGTACGGAAAATGTTAGCGATAATTAAAATTTTTTGAAAAATTTAGAAAATTACCAGTTGCTCAACACGTGACGCCTTGCTCGTTGCACCGAGGTTATGGGTCGCCGATCCCTTCCCCTTGCGGTTGCTATTCCGGTTAGTCGAGTTTTTTCCGGAGGTCGCTTGAGTGTCCTCCCGTTGCCAATGTGCAAGTATTCCAGCCCATAATACTTCGTCCTTTCTCAGAACCTTTGGCACCTTCCCATATTTGAACCACGCGTCCTTCCATTCGTTCATCTTCTGTGAGTACTTTCTACTTGCCTTTTGGTCGAATTTACGTCGGACCATAGCAGTCAGCTGTGGGTTCCACGTAAATTCTTGCTGAAAAAAAACAATACCCGAATTATTATTGACAATTGGAATGTAATATAAAAGATGAATTTTTAATTTAGAATATAAAATCATACCGCAAATTGCCGAAACCATGTGTCCTGGTCTGCCACCGGCATCTCAGAATAAGTGGGATACGGTTTAGTTATCAAGCAATTGATCATTGCGTTGATAGAACTCGAAATACCGTTTCCCGAAAATTGGAACCTACACAATATTTTGTTTGATATTTTGTTAACAATTTTATTAAGTTAATATAATCCTATAAATTTTCAAAAGTAGTCATTACCAGGTCGTGTTAGGTGGTAATTCCGGATCAAGGCGAGGCAAGCTATCCCGACCGGGTTGCGACACAAACTCCTCGATGCTCATTGTCGTAGGAGCTGAGCCAGCTGTACCCATAAGAGGAGTGTCGGGGATCTGCGACTGACTCGCAGTCCCACCTCCCCTAGAGGAAGCACCGCCTCCGCTACCCTCACGAAATCGCCTATAATCCCTACGATTTCCAAAATTTTTACATAACTTTTAATTTTTTCTTACATATTTAAAATTAGTATGTCAATTATAAATTTAAAATTTACAATCTTTATTACGGAGTTAGGGCTTTTGGGATTTTGGGAATTTGTGATTTTGAGATTTTGAGATTTTGGAATTTATGGATTTTATGATTTATGGTAATTTGGGAATCTACGATTTTGAAATTTTGAGATTTGGGGAATTGGGGATTTTGGAATTTTGTGATTTGGGGAATTAGAGATTTTATAAATTTTAGTTTTTTGGATTATTAGATATACATATTTAGGGATTTATGAATTTTTAAAAATTTTAAAAATCCTTTTTAAATGGTTTAAATGTTTTAAAAGTTTTAAATGTTTTAAAATTTAAGGAATTATATTGGTTTTTAAAAAATTTGAAAAACAAAATTTTCTCAAATATTAAAATCTTAGAATTTTATAGATTACTCATATTAAAAATCTTTATCAATCCCTATAATTATTAGAATTATAATTCAAATAATTTAAAAAAATCGTAAAATCGTAAATCCCAAATACCCGAAAAACCTAAAATGTTAAATTCCTAAATTTTAAAAATTTCTAAATTCATAATATTCTCTATATTCCAAAAATTCCTAACAACCTTATAATCCCTAAATTCCAAAATCCGTTCATTCATAAATGACTAAAAATGTCATAATCAATTACGAAATCATGTTGAACAATGCATTTAAACGGACAATTAACCATTCCCAAATCACTAACAAACAATTTCAAGAACAAATCCATAAAAACTCTTTAAAATCATCAAAAACTTACATGGATTGTTGAGTGGGTGAGTGGGTTTGACAATTGGATTGTCAACGTCGGAAAACCGGTCGGAATCGGTGCTGAATCGGGGGCAGAATGGTCGACGATTTCGGAGAAAAAAAAATTGTGCCGTAATGACTTCGGGGAAGACGAAGTCTCTGGTTTTAATGGACTATGTGACGGGATTTTGACGGAATTCCGACGGACCACAACATTCCGACGGATTTTCCCGCGTTGTCGATGATATCCACTACAAGAAAAAAAGGAAAATACCAACGGCCAAATCAGTTGGAAAATCGTTGGAAAAGGGGTATTTCCAACGGAATTCCGTTGGAAACTTAATCGTTGGGATCTAGGCGTTGGAAATATGATCCGTTGGAAATTCGTTGGAAATTTCCAACGGATTTAGCAACGGATAAAATCCGTTGGAAATTTCCAACGGATTTCCAACGGATTATTCCGTTGATAATACGTTGGAAATTCCCAACGAGTTCCCAACGTAATTTCGTTGCAAATTTCCAACGGAATTTAGTTGGTATTTTCCAACGAGTTTCGAACGTAATTTCGTTGCAAATTTCCAACGGATTTTAGTTGGTATTTTCCAACGAGTTACCAACGGATTTTATTGGTATTTTCCAACGAATTAGCAACGGATGTCAGATGGAAATTTCATTTTTAGTATTATTAATATTAATACCAAATAAATTAAATTCCCAGATTTTTTTTTTTAAAAAAAAATTGGTTCCCCAAAACCGAAATTATTCGGAAATATGAAAATTTAAACGTCTAAATAAAATATTAAAATACAATAAAAACACAAATTTTGTTCTTAAAACCTGAAATCGGGATCGAAGGTTCTAGGAAAAAAAAACCGAAAGAAGATAATATCATTCAAGTGTCTTAAGATCCGTCTCCTGGGTTCGACGTCGGTGGGAAGGGCGGAACCTCGATATTCAGCTTATCGGTAACGATCCCACGAAGCCAGTCGAATTGCGAAGATAGGTTCAGCAATTGTTGCTGAGTGGTGCGGTATTGTTGCTGAGTGGTGCGGTATTGTTCCTGAGTTAGCCGGAGCTCCTGTTGGGTACTCTCCAATTGTTGAATCGGTACATAACCGACTGGTGGAGACATTGGCGTCGTTCGCCTGGAGGTTGCGCCGTGGTCGTCGCCGTATGAGCCATATCCGAACCGATATCCCTTCTTCACGGGAACCGTCTGCAATAGTATGTAATTAATATTAAGTTAGTATATTTATTTTCATTTATTAAATAAAAATTGTAAATGCAAGTTATTACTGTATATTTACATATATATACCTCATCGTACAGCTGTTGGATGTCCGCGGGCGTGACCTCGTTCGAGCATTGTTCCGACCCTTCGGGTTGAGATTGAGCGCGTTGGGACTTTAACTCTTCTGCTTTTGCTCTGACATCGGTAATGATCTTCTCGGCTTTTTTGGAAACTAGTTTCCCCGTTTTTTTCGACATGCGGGAAGCCTCCAGGAGAGTGACGATGTCAGGCTCAGCTCCAGTCTGTATGTGCTGAAATATTGGAAAATACATGATAAATATTAATTAGAAAATAATTGAAATTAAATTGTAATCGGAAACTTGTGTTTGGTAATTAAATACTTACAATTTCATTGGCCAGTCGCTTCATTCCCTTCGATCCAAGTGTATGGGTGCCATTCCCGTTATCGATATCGGTCATCTTTGCTTTTTTGCAGCTCTCGCTCTTCATTTTGGACGACTCGGAAGTCCAAAAGTCAATGTACTTCTGTTGAATACCAAGTCCCATCCACTCAGGAAACGCCGGCTTGCCCTTCAACCATTTCTCCTTCCATGAATTGACGTAGCCTTTCAGGTTATTCGTCCCAAATTCTTCGAATTCCTTCCGAGCCAGCTCGTCGTAGCGGTGGTCCCAGTTAAACCGTTGCTAATAGAAAAAAAAACCATTAGTAAATTAAAAATGCGTAATTTTAATTAAATATATAATTGAAAAGTAAATAAATAATAATTTTTACTTACCGCCAATTTGCTGAACCACTCGTCCCTGACCTTAAGTGGGACTTTCGAACAGCTCGGATATGCATCGTGCCAATTCCCATAAAAGATTTTCCGAAGGACTTTTTTTAAGTCGTTCGAGTATCCGAACCTGAAATAAATAACATCAAGTTAGTAAACAAAATAAATAAATTTTAACAGTATGAACATATTATTTACTAGTTCATTAATATTTTAATTACCATATCTTTTCGGCGTACGGGTTGGTTTTGATCGCGGGATCGAGTCTCGGCAAGTTTTCCCGAGTCGCCGCATGGAGGACAGCGTAAAGGTAGATATAAGTCTCGGGGTTGTAACAAGAAAATCCAGAGCCACTGAGTCCCTGTGCGGCGGTTGGTTCGGACGAAGACGGAAATTGGGTCGACGTAGAAGGGTTCGTCCGACCATTGCCGCCGAAGTCGTTGGAAAGCAGATCACGAAGTAGGACGGTATCGTCATGAGTCCACTCGGTTGTGTTGTATTCATTATTATCCCTATATTAAAATCAACATTTACTCAATTAAGTAAAACATTAAGGCCCAACATAAAATATTAAGGGCTATAATTCCGATCCTAAAGCTATAATAGTAATGTCCAAAATAAAAAATTAAGGCCTATAATTCCGATCCTAAAGCTATTAAATAATGTAAACACTAAATAAAACAACAACAATATTAAAAAAAAAAAAAAAAAAAAAAAAAGACCCTTACATTGTTTTAAGCCGGAGGAGAGGAGGAGAGAGCCGGAGGGTATGAGAGGAGAGGAGAGTTCGTGCAAATGAGAGGAAAAAATTGGGTGTATATATAGTTTCCAAATTTTCCAACGTATTGGCAACGGATATTCGTTGGAAATTGTATCCGTTGGAAAGTCCGTTGGAAACGATCCAATTTTTCCAACGTATTGGCAACGGATATTCGTTGGAAATTGTATCCGTTGGAAAGTCCGTTGGAAACGATCCGTTGGAATTTCGTTGGAAAAGAAATTTTCCAACGGATTTCCGTTGGAAAACCGGAAGAAAATATATTATTTCCAACGGATTTTCCAACGGATATATCTGTTTTTTTTTATTTCTCCAAGTTTCATTAATATTTTCCTTCATGTGCGTTTGTTTTTAAATTTCCTTCGGTTTCGATATAGTAAATAAATTTCCAACATTAGAATATAGGGATTAATAGTAAAATAAGTTTCGACATTAAAAAAAATTACATATATATCTCATTCACTTGAATCAGAGGAGTAATTTGGTTCCGGTGCAGAGTCTTCATCTGATTCATAGTCACTTAACTCGTCATCTTCGGACACCCAATCCTCTATAACATCGATCTGTCCATCTACATCTGCTAAAACGGGTTCTTGAAGGGATTGGTCAATCGTAGATAGGTCAGCGGCTACTAGTTGTTGCAAGGGGTCTTGCTCAGTAAGCCCAACAACCCTTCCCCTCGGGTTTATTTGTTGAACTGTAACCCAAGGATCCCTCTTTTGTGTAACCCGCGGGTATCGGATATAACATACTTGGTCTACTTGAGAAGCTGTACAAAACGGCTCATATACAGGTAACTTCTTCGATGTATTCACCTCTGTAACACCGAACTTGGTATGCCTCACACCGACATTGTCAATGGGATTATACAAATCGCAACGAAACATTACGCAACGCAAATTGACTAGTCCAGGGTATTCAACCTCAATGATTTCCTTCATAATACCATAGTATTCAGTTGAACCAGAGCGAATCAACACGCCATTATTCACAGTGACTCGCATCCGACTCGGCCCCTGAACCTGAAACACATATCCACGGGTACAGTATTGTGGATAAGTGGATACATGCATCCTTGGACCTCTAGCTAACTCAACTAGCCAAGTCGGGAACCTTTCACCCAAGTTCATTCGTTGAGATATCTGCGTCAACAATGATTTGTCAAAGAGTTAAGACACATGTTAGTAAATTTATCGTTTTATTCAACAATTTCTCGCTACACTTACATGTCCCTTTAACCACAGACTGAATTTGTCTTCTTTCAAGGCTTCTAACTCCTCGTCAGTTATATAGGGTCGTAAGTTCCTCATACCAGCACAGAACATGCTACAATATACAAGTATACATCTTAATTTTACTTTAATAGATGGAGAATTATGGAAAATGTTTAAGTATCCGTCCAAAAAAAAACTAGAATTACCTTACGAATGGACCGAGTTCCTCGCAATTCGCAATGATATACTTATGAATGTGTGTGTGCTCCCTCGTGTCTAAGATTCTTTCACCCCTTTTACCGCTAAGCCGCCCTATTTGTTCAAACATATCAGGTACTGGACTCGGATATACTGGCTTCTCCCCCCCATCATCGTAACGGCCCAGTTTTGTTGCCTTAGTTTTAATTGTCCTCGGGAAGTACTGCGCCGAAAATGCGGTGGTCTCCTCTCTGACCTGTTGTGCCGCTATTGATCCCTCGACCCTGCTGGGGTTCTTGACCTTTTTCTTAAGGTGAAACATGTAGCGTTCGAACGGGTACATCCATCGATACTGAACTGGGCCTCCAAGCTCGAGCTCACGAGGTAGATGTATTGGTAAATGTTCCATAACATCAAAGAACGACGGAGGGAAAATCTTCTCCATGTTGCAAAGAATGATTGGTATTCTTTCTTTCAAATGATTGACACCTACTTCAGTATGTGTTCTACTGCAAAGATCACGGAAAAATGCACCAACACCGGCTATTGCCTCATGGACATCTTTTTGTAAAAGATGTGTAAAAGCCATAGGCAGTAGTCGCTCCATAAACACATGACAGTCATGGCTCTTCATCCCAACCAATCGTCCGGCGTGAGAGTCCACGGAGTTCGAAATGTTTGATGCATATCCATCTGGGTACTTCACACAAAACCTCAACCATTCAAAGAATTCTACCTTTCCATCGCCATCAAGTCTGTATGAGGGTATTGGACCCACACCATCTTGTACATGAAGACTTTCCCGACAACACAATTCTGGGAGATCTAACCGACTCTTCAAGTTATCCTTTGTTTTCCCTTGAACATTGAGCACGGTGTTGATGATGTTGTCAAAAAAATTCTTTTCGACATGCATAACATCTACATTATGTCGTAGCAAATGATCCTTCCAGTAAGGGAGATCCCAGAAGATGCTCTTCTTGTGCCAATGATGTTTGTCACCGTAACCGGATGCTTTCTTATAGTTGTTTCCTCCATAATCTGCCGTCCGTTCTACCCGATGCTGGTTTAACTGGTGAAGGAGGGCTTCCCCACTTAACTCTGGCGGTGGTGCCTCTGGTACTGCTCTTTTTTTTCTGAACAACCTTCTGTTTTTACGGTAAGGATGTCGCCTGTCAAGAAACCTTCTATGACAATCAAACCAACATGTTTTCCGGCCATGTTGGAGCTGAAAAGAATCAGTTTTGTCCCCACAATATGGACACGCCAACTTTCCGTGTGTTGTCCACCCGGACAACATCCCATATGCTGGAAAATCGCTAATAGTCCACAACAAAACCGCTCTCATTTGAAAATTCTGTGACCTAGACACATCGAACGCTTCCACACCTTCAGACCATAGAAGTTGTAACTCTTGAACCAGCGGCTGTAGAAAAATATCTAGGGATCGCTTTGGATGATCAGGACCAGGAATGATAACAGAAAGATAAAGATATTCTCGCTTCATGCACAATGACGGTGGCAAGTTGTAAGGCGTCACAATAACTGGCCACAACGAGTACTTTCTTCCCGTCTTCCCAAATGGATTGAACCCATCTGTGCATAATCCCAAATAGACATTTCGACTCTCACGGGCGAAACTCGAATGTAACGCGTTGAAGTGCTTCCACGCTTTTGCATCCGATGGATGGCTAATTTCCCCTTCCGAGTTGTGCTCTGCATGCCATCTCATCGCTTCCGCCGTAACTTCTGCTTGGTATAATCTCTTTAGCCTAGGCGCTATTGGTAAATACCACATACGCTTAAACGGCACTTTGGCTTTCCCTCCAGTAGCCTGATACCTTTCCTTATGACAAATTTTACAACTCGACCTATTCCTGTCTGTATCCCAGTAGATCATGCAGTTGTCCCTACACACGTCTATCACTTCAGAGGGCATACCCATCCCACCAACCAACCTTTCGACCTCGTCATATGTCTCCGGTGCCAAGTTACCCTCCGGTAAGTAATCTTTTAAAAATTCAAGTATTTGATCCACACAATACTCGCTCAAATTATTATCAGTCTTTATGGCCATCATCCTAGTTGCAGCTGATAGAGCAGAATGACCTTCTTTACAACCTTCGTATATAGGACTGCTCGCTGCGTCTAACATTTCAAAAAACCTTCTTGCTTCACCAGTTGGTTGATCCGCACTCATATTTGTGTCCATGTTATCTATCCCGGCTTCCCGAAACACTTCATTCACCATTTCTATCGTCCCTATGGCCTCTGTCTCCATTGTTTCCGAGACCACGTTGGACTGTATATCTGACCCGGATACAAACTCAACACCCGCCTTTCTCCTACGTCTACGCCGTCCGACCAGTTCTACAGTTCCACTAATACTACCGCCACCTAGACTTTCCCCATGAGACAACCAATAGTAGTAACACTCCATAAATCCGTTTCTATATAAATGCTTCCCTACTACACTAACCTCTAAAATTTCATCATTCTTGCAATTGACACAAGGACAACACATCATACCAGTTTCTTGTGGGAGCGGTTGATTCGAAGCAAAAGATATGAAATCTCTTAGCCCCTGGTTGAATTCCCTGGTGTTTGCCTTACTGACAGGATCCCATTTATTGTACATCCACGCCCGGGCAATCTCAATATTATTCATCGACGACATCCGAAAATCTATTTTAAGAAAATATTGTCGATAGCAAAGTTTTAAACGGTGTAGTGAAAAGTGTTAAAGAGTGAAAAATTTTCAGAGCAAGGTTTAGTTATATACAGAAATATTTCCAACGAAAATCCGTTGGAAATCAACAAATGCTAAATTTTCCAACTAGTTTCCAACGAAACATATTTTTTAATTATTTTAAATTTTTTTTTTAAAGTTTCTAACGACATTCCAACGAAAATCCGTTGGAATATTTTCCAACGGACTGTTTCCGTTGGAAATTTCCAAAGAATTTTCTAACGGATCCGATCGTTGGAAATTTCCAACGGATTTCCAACGGATTATCATTCCGTTTCTAATCCGTTGGTAATCCGTTGGAAATTCATCCGTTGGTATTTTCCCATTTTTCTTGTAGTGATCGAAGTGTGTAGGCGGCAGAAAATTAGGGTTTTCCGTGGGAAATCCGTCGGACATTCTGACGGATTTTGGTTTTTTATTAATTTTTTTGATCTCCGAATAGAACAAATATAAAATCATCTTATCCGTCAGAAATCCGTCATACATTATGACGGATTTCTGACGGATTTTGGTTTTTTATTAATTTTTTCTATCTCTGAATAGAAAAAATATAAAATTAATAATCCGTCATAATGTATGACGGATTTCTGACGGATCCTTAAATTCATTTATTTTCTATTCGAAGAGAAAAAATTGAAATAAAATTAAGAATCCGTCGGAGTTCCGTCAAAATTTATGACGGATTTCTTACGGATTCGTAATTTTATTTCAATTTTTTCCTATCTCAGAATAGAAAAGAAATGAATTTAAGGATCCGTCAGAAATCCGTAAAAAATTATTTCTAAGCGGGAATATTACATGAACACAAAATCAGTCGGAAATCCGTAATATGACATATAAAATCATCGATGGTAGATACTAAAATCATGGATGGTAAAATATTACACATAACAACATTATCCGGATAAACTCGTACAATGGATAGTCGGAAAATATTAAAATCATGGACGGGTCGGATGTTTATTCATCATCTGAGTCTCGACCTGTTTCATATTCGTACCCAGTAGTTCCTTCATCTTCCTCATCGATGGTAGATACTTCCATTGGTTGGTATTCAGCAATCATCGAATTAGCACCGATTATCTGTTTGAAAAATGAATTTAGTTAAGCCTTCCTAGAAATATATAGAAACGTATGATATACATCTACCTTAACAATGTTCCGCTCTGTGATGTTTAGGTACTTTGAGTTCCTGTTAAAACGGCAAACGGTAACATTCTTTAGGATGACCACCGCAGCTACACCAGTGGTGAGTCTGTACTCGTCCTTCTTGAAGATGTTATGGTGCATGGTTCCCTCGATTTTTCCTGAAGGATCTTTTAAGGTTACTAGCAGATCTCCCTGGTCATTGGGGGTCAAACTAGAGAGCATAGCCACAATCTGATAATGAAATAGAATATACTTGTCAGATAAATTGTATGTCTAAATGTTTATAAAATAGGTCAAAAACGTAAACCTTTTTGACTTTCACAAATTGTGAATGCGGGGATTGAATTTCTGCAACCTAGGTCCCGAATGGTGTGCTCCTATTGTTATAAGAACCTACATGTATGAATGATAGATTTAGTATTTGTCAGCTACAATCATTATTGTAAAAGTAAAAGCGGTAATTATATATATATATACCTTCACGGATTATGTAATCGATAGTAGAAGTCCACCGAGGACTACTAAAATCATGGTCGGCCTGTGGTGGCTCATTCATGAGGTCACGAATAAAATCTTGTGTTGGGCGTGTCTGAGAACTTTCACCTCGCAGCACCTTTGCATCATGAGACCTCTTGCGAAACAGTCCTCGCCGTACGACTTGGCCAGGTCCCGGTATTACGGGCGTTTGGTTCTGGGATTGTTGAGTTGGATGGAGTGAAATTGTCGGTTGAGCATCAGTAACATTTAAGTTATCGTAAGGAGGGCTTGAAGGAACGAGAGTTGTGTTTCGAGGGTTTTGACCGGGGGCTCGATTTTGCATATAGTAATTCCATAGATCTCTGTTAGCCATTACGCAATTGAATATTTTTGTGTTATGATTTTGTGTTGAAATTTTTTTATGAAGGAATGAGAAAATGTGGAAACATATGTAGAACGGATATCCGTCGGAAAACCGTCAAAACACTCCGACATAACACCCCACCAATCCCTTCGGCCACTGCAGACGATTTATTAACCACTCAAACTTTGCCGACATCGGAAACCGTCGGCAATCCATCGGAAATCCGTTACATAATTCTGACGACATAGCTCCGTCGGAAATCCGTCAGTACAGCTGACCAATCAAACTTTGCCGACATCGTGTAGTCTGAATTCCGTCGGTAATACGAACGGAATACAGACGGAATACCGACGGTTTATACATATAACTTCTACTATAAATACACCTGATGGAGTGTATATCTTCTACACCTCTCAATAACACAAAAAATGTCTTCTAGCTCTCCTAATGAAGACGCAAAAACCACATCCGAGGCTAATTTTTTTTATATTCCAAAATACTCGTGGGAAACCGAATCTCATTGCGACGAATTCACTCAAGAGATTCCCACTTATTCGTGGGAATTTGATATGTGCTCACCAATCCATAAAGAAGATTCCACATCAACAATAGTGCCTGACAGCCAGTGCTCGCCAAACATCCACCACATTCCAAAATTGTCGTGGGAATCGGCATCTCAGTGCGACAAATACACTAAAGATATACCCACATACTCGTGGGAAGATGATTCATGCACTCCAAAAAATGAAGATGGGTTCGGTTTTCCTAATCACAAATACGATAACCAGGCAGAATGTCCTGACCAGAAGCGGGTTGTCAAAGCCGTCCAACCATATCAATTCACTGAACCGTCATATACTTACGGTGGAAGTACTTCAAATGAATGTAAGGATCAGTACTATGATTTTGAATTCCCCCAGAGCCCATAAAAGCCAAACTTAAATATAGATGTTGATGCAATCAAAAGTGAATTGTGCGACCGATTTTTAGATTCTCCACCAAAGAAAAAAAAGGGAAAGAAAATCACTAAATGGTTCTAACAAATGGTAAGTTTGGAGTGGATACAGACATATGGTGTGTAAATAAATATTGTCTATTGTGTACTTGTACCATAACCGTTGTGTGTTTAATTTTTGCAAGTCTTTACTCTACCTGTGTATTAAGTTGTTTTAAATTTTATGTTTCATTAAATGTAATGTTTTATTGGAGTTGCATAATCAAAAAAGATCGTTAATTAGTAACCGGAATTGCTTATATACTATTAAATGTCAATGATATACTAGATTCGTCCCCAGATTAAATGGTTATGCTTCCTTTAAAACTATATCAAACCCGAGTTCAAATCCGTGGAGGTCAGCAATTTTATTGTTTTCTTATTTGTCTGTCGTAATACTCAGATTGTCTTCTACAATCGGATTTGTTAATGAGCAAAGCCAAAATATTGTAAAATTTTCTCCTGAATCACACATTTATTCATAAATTATTAATCTGAATCTCCTGATCCACTTTCACTAGGGATGGAGTCTGAATCACACATTTATTCACACAACATTCATAAGCACACATTTATTCATAAATTATTAATCTGAATCTCCTGATCCACTTTCACTAGGGATGGAGTCTGAATCGTCGTCAAATTCTTCACGTGTTTCCTCTTCGTCCGAATGCACTAGATCATCTCCGATATGTGTGACATCAACGACAAGGTCAATGTTATCCATCTCCTCAACAGGTGACATTTGTATACTTCTCGATGGTTGTAGAGCATCATGTTCTGGAACTCCATATATTTTTCCTCTCGGGTTAATTGGAGTTACTGTGATCCAAGGATATGTACGATAGGCAACTCGAGGATATGGAATGCAGCAAACCTATTAATAAATAGTGGATATTGTTAATATACATGAACAACAAACCCTAAGTATGAGTACGTAGGTAAACATATTATTGTATTGATACCTGGTCTGCTTGAGACGCAAGAATAAATGGATCGTAAAACTGTTGTTTCCGGCTTGAATTTATCGAAATAACACCAAGAGGGTCAACTCGAACCCCTCGACCATTGGATGGATCATACCAATCGCACATAAACACAATGCACCTCAAGTCCAACATTCCTGGATAGTGGATTTCCAAGATTTCTTTTAAAATCTCATAGTACATGGTATCACCTGATTGTGACGAAATACCATAGTCCGAAGTTGACCTTTGACGTCCTTCCTCACGGATCCTGAACGAATATCCCCTAGTGCAAAACTTGGGATATGAAGTCGCGGTGCTGCGTAAGCCATGAACAAACTCCACTAACCATATCGGGATTGATTGACCACTTGCTAAATTTTCGGAAACCTAAAAATGATATAAGTAATATATCAGTAACATATGAACGTGAAAACCTGGAAAAGTCAGAGTAAGTAATTATATTAAACTTACATAATATTTCAACCACCCCAGAAATTCTTCATCTTTCAAGACAGCAAGTTCGGCATCTGTCTTATCAAAATGGTAATCATGTGCTACAGACATGTAGATCCTGTAACATAACAGTTGTTAGTAGATAAAGGCAAATAATTCCATAAATTTAGTATAATAACTGATATACCTTTCGTACTCCAAAATTTCATCACAATTTCTAAGGATATACGTATGAAAATGTGTGACCTCTTGTGCTGATAGTTTGCGTTTCTTTCCTTTTTCACTTGCTCGACCAACTTGGGCAAATAACTCAGGAACAACCACGGGATAGACTGCTTTCTCACCTCTATCATCATGTCGGGCAGGACATCTCGCCTTAGTACGAACTTCCGATGGAAAGTAATATTCGGCAAAGTGTGAGACTTCCTCATTTAGGCTCTGTGCAACAATAAATTCCTCAACCTTGCTCAAAGTTTTAACCTTTTTCTTCAGGTGGAACATGTAACGCTCGAACGGATACATCCATCGGTATTGAACAGGGCCTCCTAAGGCTGCTTCTCGTGGGAGGTGAATAGGAAGATGTTCCATAACGTCAAAAAAAGATGGTGGAAATATCTTCTCAAGATTACAAAGGAGAACCGGGATATTGGCCTCTAAGTTACGTATCCCGTGGACTGTAAGTGTTCGTGAACATAAATCTCGGAAGAATGCACCAACTCCTATAAACGAAAAGTAAACAAGTTAGTACATATATAGTAATATTATGGTAGTAATAAACTAATGGGAGTACGAAATATACCTCCAATTGCTTGGTGGATTGGTTCTGGAAAAAGATATGCAAATACAAATGGAAGAAGACGCTGCATCACGACATGACAATCATGACTCTTCATTCCTATAAACTTCCCTTCCGTCGAATCCACGCAATTACGTAGATTAGATGCGTAGCCGTCTGGAAATTTTACAAATTTTTTGAACCATTCAAAAAAAACTTCTTTCTGACCAGCGTCTAACCGGTACGCAGGCATCGGCAATCTACCATTAGGCAAAACATGAAGAGATGCCCTTGAACAAATCAATGGCAAGTCTAATCTAGACTTCCAGTTGTCTTTTGTCTTTCCTGGTACGTTTAAAATGGTGTTCATGATGTTGTCAAAGAAATTCTTTTCAACATGCATGACATCTAGATTATGCCGCAATAGATGGTCTTTCCAATAAGGCAAATCCCAGAAAATACTTTTCTTGTGCCAATTGTGATATTCCCCACAACCGTCGACGGGCTGATGGCCATTACCCCCACATTCAGGAGTCCGTTCTGCACCAAAATCTCGTAACTGTTCCAATATGCTTCGACCATCTATCTCAGGAGGTGGACCATGTAACACTTGTAAATTCTTCCTGAAATGTCTTCTAGACCGACGATATGGATGATTTGCTGGTAAAAAACACCTATGGCAATCAAACCATGAAGTCTTCCTTCCGTGCTGCAATTGGAATGTTGTAGTATTGTCTTGGCAATAAGGACATGCCAATCTTCCATGCGTTGTCCATCCAGATAACATACCGTATGCCGAAAAATCGCTTATGGTCCACATAAGAATCGCACGCATGTTGAAATTCTACTGGATTGAAACATCAAATGCCTCAACACCATGCTCCCACAACATCTGCAACTCATAGATCAATGGTTGGAGAAATATATCGAGTGACCGTCTTGGATGATCTGGCCCGGGAACTAGAATTGAGAGAAACAGGAACTCTCGCCGCATGCACATAGAAGGAGGCAAATTGTAAGGTGTTACGATGACCGGCCACAATGAATATTTCCTTCCATGCTTTCCAAATGGGTTGAAACCATCAGTGGATAAGCCGATGTATACATTCCGTCGTTCATAGGCAAAATCTGGATATACGGATTAGAAGTGTTTCCATGCTTCCGCGTCAGAAGGATGCGTAATCTCTCCATCTTGACTATGCTCTGCATGCTATCTCATAGCCTTAGTTGTGCGTTCTGATTGATACAACCTCTTCAACCTCTCTGTTAATGGTAAATACCACATCCGTTTGAATGGAATCTTCACTCTGCCACTTGTGTCCTGGAACCGTGGTTTACGGAAAAATTTACATTTGTTTCTGTTCTCATCTTCTCTCCAGTATAGGATACAGTTGTCGATGCACACATCTATTATCTGGTAGGGCAAACCAAGACCGGCAACAAGTTTCTGGACCTCGTAGTATGATGTTGGACAAAGATTATCCTCTAGCAAAATATCTTTCACAAATTCGGCGAATGCATCAACATATTCTTCGGACAAATTCTAATCAGTCTTCATGTTCATTATCCTACTAGCAGAAGATAACGGTGAATGACCTTCCCTACAACCGTTGTATAGTGGTTGCTTTGATTCGTCTAACATATCAAAAAACCTTCAAGATTCTAAATTAGGTTCTTCAACCCTATCACCCTCATAACCACCCGACTGCGAATTCTCTCTAAACGCATCGTTAACCATCGTAACCGTACTTACCCCAACATCTACTTCCGTTGTACGTTCCCCTATGCTATCCGGAAAATAAGGTGCATTACTACTAGTACTACCATATTCATAATTGCTTTCTCCATGTAAAAACCAAACCTTATATCCCAGCCTAAATCCATATCTATATAAGTGATTCCAAACAGTATGAACCGCAACACTAATTCTATTACAGCAATTAGAACATGGACATTTGATATCCTGACCTTTTTTGGCTGCATCTTGATTTCTGGGTAAATTCATGAACTCGCATATACCTTCAGCGTATGCGGACGTTAATAAGTTCGAGCCCATATCTATCATTGGCTCGTCCATCCAAGACCGAAAATATGAACTCATCGCTAACAAATTTTTTGCCTTTTTAAAATTGTGTTATGAACGAATGAAGAAATGTGGAAACTTATATAGAACTTGTAATCCGTCGGAAATCCGTCAAAAACCTCCGACATAACACCCCACCAATCCCATCGGCCACCGCTAACGATATGGTAACCACTCCAACTTTGCCGACATCGGAAACTGTCGAAATTCCGTCGGAAATCCGTTACATAATTCCGACAGAATTAGTTCCGTCGGTATGAGCTGAGCAATCAAACTTTGCCGACATCGGAAAGTCGGATCTCCGTCGAAAATCCGTCAGAAAATTACGACAACTTATTGCCGACGGTAATACGTCGGGACAAGGCGACGGATTTCCGACGGAATACCGACGGTTTCTGTGACCGTCGGAAATCCGTCACAATAAACCGACGGATATCCGACGGATTCATTTTGCTCGGAAAAACGCAGAAAAGAGTAGAGATTTTGAGAGCATTATTGTTTGATCGTTCTAGTTCGTGTTCTCGAGAGTTCTTCGCCATTTGTTCTCGGTGATTCTTCGTGGCGTGTTCGTGGGATTTCTTGTTCGAATCAGTGTCGTTCTAGTCTCGTAGAGACCGTGTTCTTCGTGTTCTTCACCGTTCCGATCCTAAATCGCGAAGGTGAGTGCGTGATCGCGGGTTTCCCATTAGATTAGCGATTGATTCTTGTTGCTTGTGTGATTCTTGTGTTTGACTGTTGATTCGTGGTTGATTTGATGATTATTGCTGATGTCTTTGTGTGTTGTAATCGCGGTTGTGAATTGAATGGATTCCGAGTCGTGTCGCGAGAGGAAAGACTTGACTATGGATTCTGTAATGAGGTGTCGATCGACACCTAGAGGCTGTGTCGATCGACACCACATTAAAATTGATATTCGTGGTTAGTGTGTGTCGATCGACACCAAGGTAGGGTGTCGGTCGACACCAGTTTCTGAACTTGGAAAATCTTGCGTTTTATTACGTACCCGATAATCAACTGATGGATAATTGTGGCTAAAACTGTTTATTTATATATATTATGTTAATTGTGATTCTATGTGTAACCTGTTGGCGGGATGACCGCTCCACTGAGTATTTGTGATAATACTCAACCAACTCTGTTTTTTCCTTTTGAGTTGCAGGTAAAGGAAAAGTGTGATCGTGGAATCGAGGCCGTTGGAAGAGGATGATAGGGTTTTTGTTGTTGCTTTAGACTAGTGAACCGAATGTTTAGGTTGCTAGTTTATTTGATTGTTCATTCTTGAATTTGGTATTTGAATTTAATTGGTTTAAAGGATTTATTCATTTAATGGTTTTATTGGATTATTTATTGGTTTAAATGTTTATGTTCCGCATTAGAAATGTTAGTAAAAAAAAAAGCTTGGTTGTTTCAATTTGGTATCAGAGCCTAGGCGGTTTTAGGATTATGGAAATTGGATGCCTGAGACTATGTGTTTAAATTGATTTTTGTGTGTTTAGTCAATTTAATAGAGTCTTAGTATCATCCTCTTCGGCCTTTTAAAAGGATTCCACGGTAAGTTTCGTGTTGATTGTGACTTCTTGTAGCTTATTGTCCTGTTCTGTTTGAGTTGCAGAGAGATGGACGCCGGAGCTAGAGGTCATGGACGTGGTAGAGGCCGTGGCGGAGGTCGTGGTCGTGGTCGTGGACCAGTAGTTGAGTCGTCCTTGAGTGCTACGCATGCGTCTGAGACTCCTACGCATCATGAGGGATCCGTGGGCGAGGCCAGTAGTGCTAGTGTGAGTGCTGTGGGTGCCGGTATGGCTGGCAGATGAGCGGGCCTAGGTGCGGGTGCTGTTCCAGCTCAGGATCGATGGGAGCGTATGGAGGGCTTTATGGCGCAGTTGTTGGAGCGGTTTCCGGCGGAGGTTCCAGTGGTGCCTCTAGTGGCAGAGGTGCAGCCGAGGGCTATAGTTGCAGAAGTGCGTCCGTCTTACCTAGAGATGGTGAGTCAGATGCGGCAGATGAGTACGGCATTCTTCTCGGGTGGTGTTAACTCGGAGGATGCCGATGAGTGGCGTATGCGCGTAGAGCGCAATTTTCGTTCTGTCCGTTGCCCTGATGAGTACCGAGTAGAGTTGACGATCCACTATCTGAGTGGTGATGCGCACGCGTGGTGGAGAGATATTGAATCCAGGAGACCTGGTACAGTGTGGACCTGGGGGGAAATTGTGGCAGAGTTCAACGCCAAATATTTTCCTCATGAGGCACTAGATCGTCTCGCGACGAGATTTGTGGAGTTGGTTCAGGGAGATCGTTCAGCGCGCGATAACGACGTGGAGTTTAGTCGTTTGCTGGCTTATGTGGGTGGAGGTATGATCGATCAGCGGACGCAGGTCCAAAAGTTCATGCGGGGACTACAGCCGGATTTGCAGACTAGATGCAGAGTGACAGAGTACGCCTCGAGGGCAAAGCTGGTAGAGGTTGCTGCAGGGATCGAGGAGGATCTCAGAGGGCAGGCAGCCGCAGTGGTTCCAGTGTCAGTTGTTCCTCTTGTTTAGCCGAGGCAGCAGCAGCCGCAGAATGGTTCCGGTTCTGGTTCCGGCAAAGGCGGCAAGCCTGCGCAGGGTCAGAAACGGAAATGGGTTGGCGCTTCCAGGCCCTGTCAGAGTTCGAGGGGCGGAGCGTGTTACGGATACGGTAGTTTTGAGCATCGTCTGTTGAGTTGCCCTAAGACGGGTGAGGAGCAGCAGCAGCAGTCGCAGCATTCGGATTCGAGGATCTGTTACCATTGCAGAGAGACAGGGCATATCAGGCCGATGTGTCCTAAATTGCAGCAGATGGCTATTGCTGCGGTTCAGCCAGTGTCGGAGGTGGCGGCAGTGCAGCTGTTGGGTCAGATTGGACCGGCACCGCGAGTCTATACCCCGGGAGAGGTGGGGCAGGGGCAGCATATCGGCGCGACGATCACAGGTAAAATTTTAGACTCAGACTTTGTAAATTCTTTAGTTGTTGAATTATTGTTTGGTTCTTTCTTTTTGCTTGTGGTAGATATAGTAGGGTTCTCAATGCATTCGAATTATGTAGGGACCTTATTAGTGGGAGGTTTTGAGTCCCATGTGCTTTTTGATTCTGTGCTAGAGCAGTCGATGTTCAGATTGCTGGACAGTCGATGCCAGCAGATTTGGTGATCAGTCCGGTAGAGCTGTACGACATGATCCTTGGAATGGATTGGCTGTCTCACTATAGAGTTAATCTGGATTGTTATCGATGCAGAGTAGTCTTCGAGCGTGACGCAGGAAGAATGGTGTTTCAGGGAGTGAGACCGACTTCTGGGAGTCTTGTGATTTCTGCAGTTCAGGCAGTGCAGATGATTGAGTGAGGATGCGAGGCTTATCTGGCGACGATTTCTATGCCAGAGTCTTTTGGTAAGGTTGATGTGAGCGAGATTCAGGTTGTTCGGGATTTCGAGGATGTCTTTCAGTCGTTGCAGGGATTACCGCCGTCTCGGTCCGATCCGTTTACGATTGAGTTAGAGCCCAGAACAGAGCCTATCTCCAAGGCACCTTACAGGATGGCTCTAGCTGAGTTGGCAGAGCTGAAGAGTCAGTTGGAGGATTTGACTAGTAAGGGTTTTATCCGTCCAAGTACTTCACCGTGGGGAGCGCCGGTGTTATTTGTGAAAAAGAAGGATGGTAGTTTCCGGTTATGCATCGATTACCGGGGACTTAACCGGGTCACTGTGAAAAACAAGTACCCTCTCCCGAGGATTGATGAGTTGCTAGATCAGCTGAGGGGTGCTACTTGGTTCTCCATGATCGACTTAGCTTCAGGATACCATCAGATTCCGATCGACGAGGTAGATGTTCGGAACACAGCTTTCAGGACCAGATATGGGCATTTCGAGTTTGTGGTTATGCCTTTCGGGTTGACTAATGCACCAGCAGCGTTCATGCGGTTGATGAACGACATATTTCAGGAATATCTAGATGTCTTCGTGATTATCTTTATCGATGATATCCTGGTATACTCGAAGAGTTCTGAGGAGCACGAGGTGCATTTGCGGTTAGTTCTGGAGAAGCTTCAGGAGCATAAGCTTTATGCTAAGTTGAGCAAGTGTAGCTTTTGGCAGCGAGAGATGGGATTCCTTGGCCATATCGTTTCTGCAGTTTCTGTGGATCCGGCTAAGATAGAGGCCAATCTCGAATGCGACCGAGATCAGGAGTTTTCTAGGTTTAGCAGGATATATCGGAGGTTCGTCAAGGGCTTTGCGAGTGTGGCTTAGTCGATGACAAAGTTGACCGGGAAGGATGTTCCGTTTGTTTGGTCTCAGGAGTTCGAGGTCAGCTTTTCGAGGCTTAAGGAGATATTGATGAGTACACCGGTGTTGGAGTTGCCCGAGCCGGGTAAGCCTTACGTAGTGTACACGGATGCTTCTGGGATTGGTTTGGGTTGCGTATTGATGCAGGAGGGTAGAGTGATTGCGTATGCTTCGAGGCAGCTGAGGGGTGCAGAGCGTAATTACCCTACGCATGATTTAGAGTTGGGTGCAGTGGTGTTATCATTGAAGATTTGGAGATCCTATTTGTATGGTGGGAAAGTTCAGATTTTCACAGATCATAAGAATCTACAACACATTTTCACTCAGCCGTTACTGAATGTAAGACAGAGACACTGGGTTGAGCTGTTGGCGGATTATGAGCTGGATATTGTTTATCATCCTGGTAAGGCGAACCAGGTAGCGGATGCTTTGAGTCGTCGGCGAGTAGATTCGGCTCGGGAGCAGGATATCGAGTCGCTTGTGAGCGAGATTAGCACTTTGCGGTTATGTGCTATTTCGCAGGAGCCGTTAGGCTTAGAGGCGGTTGATCAGGCAGATCTTTTGAGTAGGATTCTTGCGGCTTAGGCAAGTGATTCGGGTTTGGTGGCTGCGTCGACTGTAGCGGGTTCTGAGTATCAGGTCTCATCGAATGGGGCGATTCTTGTTCGCGGTCGGGTTTGTGTACCCAAGGTTGAGGAGTTGAGACAGGAGATTTTGTGAGAGGCTCATGCGAGTAAGTTCTCGATTCATCCGGGAGCGACTAAGATGTATCGTGATCTCAAACGGTATTATCATTGGGTCAGGATGAAGAGAGATATGGCGGCTTATGTTTCTAAGTGCAACACGTGTTCGTTGGTTAAAGCAGAGCATAAGGTTCTGAGTGGTCTTCTGCAGAGTCTACCCATTCCAGAGTGGAAGTGGGACATGATTACTATGGATTTCGTAGTGGGATTACCTGTTTCGCGGACGTATGATGCTATCTGGGTGATCGTGGATCGGTTGACTAAGTCAGCGCACTTTTTGGCCATTAAAAAGATAGACGGCGCGGCTATTTTGGCTAAGAAATTTGTGAACGAGATTGTGAGGCTGCATGGAGCGTCAACCAGTATTATTTCTGATCGGGATCCTCGGTTTGCATCGGAGTTCTAGAGAGCGATTCAGGCAGAGATGGGCACTAAGGTGCATATGAGTACGGCATATTCTCTACAGACTGATGGGCACTCATAGAGAACTATTTAGACTATGGAGGATTTATTGAGGATGTGTGTTCTGGATTGGGGTGGCCATTGGGCTAATCATTTGGGTTTAGTCGAGTTTGTGTATAATAACAGCTTTCAGGCGAGTATCGGGATGGGTCCTTTCGAGGCTTTGTATGGGAGGCCATGTAGGACGCCTTTATGCTGGATCCAAGTGGCGGAGCGCAGTATTCATGGAGCTACTTTTGTTCAGGAGACAACAGAGAAGGTCCGTGTTGTGAGGTTGAACATGAAGGAAGCTCAGGATCGTCAGAGGAGTTACGCTGATAAGCGGAGACGAGAGCTTGAGTTCGCAGTAGGAGATCGCGTGTATCTCAAGATGGCTATGTTGAGGGGTCCTAACAGATCTATTTTGGAGAACAAGTTGAGTCCGCGGTTTATGGGTCCCTTTCCTGTAGTGGAGAGAGTTGGACCGGTGGCGTATCGGCTTGAGTTACCACCGATCATGAAGGCATTTCATAAGGTTTTCCATGTGTCGATGTTGAGGAAGTGCCTGCATGAGTCGGAGGAGTTAGTGCCTGAGATCCCTGCGGATCTTCGGCCGGATTTGTCTGTTCCGGCGGTTCTTGTGAGGATTCCGGAGAAGAGAGTCAAGGAGCTACGTCGGAAGAAGATTCATTTGTTGCAGATTTTGTGGGATTGCGCTGGTTGCGAGGAGGAGACTTGGGAGCCCGAGGCAAAGATGAAGTTAAAGTTCAGGAAATGGTTCGACAAGCAGGTCGCTGTTTGAGCTTTATTTCTCTTTGTGGTTCTAGTCTCATTGTTTAGCATGTTTGCTTATTTTGTATTTTCGTTTTTGTTGTAACGATTATACTTTTTGGAGATTTATAAGATGGAGTCGTTTTTTATTTATCTGTTTTATAAGATAGTTACTCTTATATGTGTTTTGTGGTGATATTCCGGGTTAGGGAGTATCGAGTTTGACCACGAGAGGTAGTTTAGTCGATAGATGTTTATAGACGTTTAGAATTTATTACTCTAGGGGCTGCGGTCCCGAGCAACTCATTCATTTTGTTTTTGAGAGGATGCGTTCTCTCGAGGGGATGATTAGTCTTCCCTGTGTACCCGGAGCTCAAAGGATGCGTCCTGAGAGTGGAAGGGACACGAGGCACCGATAGGTCAAAGGATGCGTCCTGCGAGTGGGAGTGGTGTGACACCGATAGCTCAAGGGATGCGTCCTGCGAGTGGGAGGGGTGTGGAATGAGTTAAGAGTAATAGATGTTTGAAAACGGGCGTATAAACATGAGACTGAACGAGAGCCTGGGAGATTGAACGTTATGATCTCGGTTAGTTTGACTGGTTCGGGTCAGGTTTTGAGTTTGGTAGCATTAATTGACCAGTTTTGGGTCTTGATAGACGGTTTTGTCGGATTCGAGGACGAATCCATTGTTAGTGGGGGAGAATTGTAACATCCCGGAACCAAGTAAAGGCAATTTTGTTAGGGTGTCGATCGACACCCATGGGTAGTGTCGATCGACACCATGTCTGCAGAAGTCGGGTTAATTAGATTTTTGATCACGATTTGGTCCGGTTTGATGGAATAAACCTAGGGCTTCTGTATATATTCGTGTCTGGGTTTGTGGCTGCGGGGGAGAAGAGAAAAACGCAGAAAAGAGTAGAGATTTTGAGAGAATTAGTGTTTGATCGTTCTAGTTCGTGTTCTCGAGAGTTCTTCGCCATTTGTTCTCGGTGATTGTTCGTGGGATTTCCTGTTCGAATCAGTGTCGTTCTAGTCTCGTAGAGACCGTGTTCTTCGTGTTCTTCACCGTTCCAATCCTAAATCGCGAAGGTGAGTGCGTGATCGCGGGTTTCCCATTAGATTAGCGATTGATTCTTGTTGCTTGTGTGATTCTTGTGTTTGGCTGTTGATTCGTGGTTGATTTGATGATTATTGCTGATGTCTTTGTGTGTTGTAATCGCGGTTGTGAATTGAATGGATTCCGAGTCGTGTCGCGAGAGGAAAGACTTGACTATGGATTCTGTAACGAGGTGTCGATCGACACCTAGAGGCTGTGTCGATCGACACCACATTAAAATTGATATTCGTGGTTAGTGTGTGTCGATCGACACCAAGGTAGGGTGTCGGTCGACACCAGTTTCTGAACTTGGAAAATCTTGCGTTTTATTACGTACCCGATAATCAACTGATGGATAATTGTGGCTAAAACTGTTTATTTATATATATTATGTTAATTGTGATTCTATGTGTAACCTGTTGGCGGGATGACCGCTCCACTGAGTATTTGTGATAATACTCACGCAACTCTGTTTTTTCCTTTTGAGTTGCAGGTAAAGGAAAAGTATGATCGTGGAATCGAGGCCGTTGGAAGAGGATGATAGGGTTGTTGTTAGTTGCTTTAGACTAGTGAACCGAATGTTTAGGTTGCTAGTTTATTTGATTGTTCATTCCTAAATTTGGTATTTGAATTTAATTGGTTTAAAGGATTTATTCATTTAATGGTTTTATTGGATTATTTATTGGTTTAAATGTTTATGTTCCGCATTAGAAATGTTAGTAAAAAAAAAAAAGTTTGCATGGTTGTTTCCCCATAAATCAGGCTAACTACTTCTTAGTTAACTATCCAACTATTTTTATTTTCAGTATAAAGTATTAATTATTACTAAGAAGTAAAAACGTTTCAAATTTTGATTACAAAATAAAGCGTACATATAATTTTGTTGATTATTCTTTTGATTTTCTGTTCGCAACCTTTGCAATGCAATTTTGTCTTTAGAACTACTGTATTTTGTATCACATCATAGTAAATTACATCACAAATAACGATAAATCTAAGTTAATTCTTAATCACAATTAAAGTAATATTCTTCTATTATTTTTACAAGGTTTAGACCGAATCAATGTCTTCATCTCGAGACAAGGTGTTGGCGCTCGCATTATTCCTTGGGGGAGCATCGTTGGCTTGCTCGTGAAACCCTCATGGCAGATTCAGCGATAATGGCACTGCATGCGCTCTCTCCATTAAAACACGATATTCCTCACAAAGTCTTCCGTGTATCCGTGGTAGTGACAATGTTAATGTTAGTTGCAATTGAGATTGTGCTGATTAAGTTCATACCGAAAACTCGAGCTACAAAAAAGACAATGCTGCTATGTTATGAATTGTTGCTAGCCATCGAATTTGTGGCGTTTGTCATCACATATGTGTCTGATTATATCATTGTTAATCTCCCAAACAAAGATGTAGCCCTCCCTCCTACTAGCTCTCATCTTACTTGACGATATGTGGTAACAAATGCTTGACGGGTTTAGTGTTTGTATAGAGACATATACAAATTTTGGGTTTTTTCATCTGAATTATAGAATCAATAAGCATGATTAAAAAAATGTTCAACGGGATAAGAAATTAAAACATATAAATTGTTAAAAAAGATACAACACTTAAAAATAACCATAAAACGGTTATTTTGAAAAGACGCAACTCTTGGCAAAACAATTATAATAAAAGACGTAACACTTAACAAAATGGTTATATCAAAAAGACAAAACTTTTTATAAATAATCACGAAGCAGTTTTTTTGCGAAAATACACAACCCTTCGTAAAGACGCAACCCTTCAAAACAATCACTATATACAAACTGAGAGGACACAACCAAAAAATAATCATTTATTTAGGTTTGCTATTTTATATAGATAAAGTATACATACCGTAAAGTTTTCGAGCTTCTTGTCGACCAATTTCTCCTTCGGCGCAATTGTAGAAACGAATTCGACTTTTCTCTTAATTCTCTCAGCAACTTTATGCCGACCTGCTACCAGATTTATGTTTATGATCACCGTCAATTTATTTCCCTCATAATCAATATTCACATTTTCCACGCTTGAAATCATAATAAAAACTGAGAGAAAATTTGCGTCTAGAATTTTATAATCTGGATTTGAAAATCAAATCCCTAAACATATTCGATTTTCAAATCCCTTGACAGATTTGATCGAAATTACCGATTACATAGAGAAATGGATTCAGTAAATTGAACGATTATACCTTTGATATATTTGTGTAGTCGTTTGATTTTCTTCCTGCAACCTTCACCATGCATATCAAGCTTCATAACAACGGTGGAATTGAAATTTTTTACCATCTCCTTTTTATGTTATACCGACATCGATCAGTTTCTTCTCTCCTTTTAGTTTCGTCGCCATTTCTTTCCAACATCAACATGTCGAACACCACCAAACTCACAAGCACAAACTACCTCATGTGGAGTCTTCAAGTTGAAGCTTTTCTTAATGGCCATGGGCTTCTGGGTCACATTGATGGCTCTATGATCATCCATTTTACTGACAATAACCACAAGATTTGTTGTCACTCAAAATCATGCCTTCATCAAATGGAATCGACAGGAGAAACTCATTTATAGAGCATCTCTTCAACTTTTTGTCCCTCACACGACGATAACATCCTCTCGTAGATCAGGCTAACTACTTCTAATTTATACATTTGAATATTTTATTTTCAATAAAAAATATTAATTATTACTAAGCATTTCAAAATTTGATTACGATAATAAGGAGTGCGTTTAATTTTGTTGATTATTCTTTTGAATTTATGTTCGTAACCTTCGCAATGTAATTTCGTCTTTAGAACCACTATATTATGTATCACATCAAAGTAAATTTCATCAGAAACAACGATTAATCTAAGTTAATTTTTAACTACAATTAAAATAATAGTTTTCTAATATATTTATAAACTTTAAATGCCTAAAAGTTTTCTATCTTCTTGTCGGCCGGTTTCTCCTTCGCCGCAACTGTAGAAACGAATTCAATTTTTCTCTTAATTCTCTCGGCGATTTTATCCCGAACTGCTACCGGATCTACGTTTCTTATCTCCGTAAATTCATATTGCACCACTACTTCCTTCTTCAAGTTGTGTAGGGGGAGCCCTTTAGTTGCATCCATAAAGTAATTTGGGAGGGGAACTTTGGGGAGATGACAAGTTTCCATTTTTGTATAATGACCATCTAATATGAGAAGTGATATTGTATGTTGATGAGAACCTAGATCTGACCCCTCGACAGCTCCTTTGGGTTCCCATAACTTTAGGAAATAAGAGAGCATAGTCTAGATCCATTGAACCTTCATATTTGTCTGTCTTCTGATGAGAGTTAGCGTTGTAGGACCAAAATTTTGGAACACTACGAATCAGGTGTAAATTGCGATAAGAAATACGTTAAGGGAAGAAGAAAATTGCAGAGGCGAGAAGAATATGTTTTCTTAACCTTTGAATCACCCGTAGTGCGACGAGATGAGTGATTTAAGGATCTCAGGATACAACCACAAACAACCGTATTTGCGATCACTCGAATCACGGTTCTAACGAACTAAAATTTCTACGATACTCTCGAGCCAACTTACTTTGAGAGAGATTGCTATATGAACTTTTTATTTCTGATTTCGTTTCAGAGTGTCTAGAATGAGAAGCTAAGAGGTTGATTTTATAATCATAGGAGTAATTCGAATTCTAAAAGTTTGAAATGTTTTGGAATTAATTGGCGAGATTTATGGGGAGGTAATGAGCGAGATTTTCGGAAGGGAATCTTTGACTCAGAATTCAAAAATACAAATATCTTTGATCCACAACTGAAACCAATCAAGCCCAAGTGTCATTTATTGACCACACGCCCACGCCCACGTCCGCGCCCGGTTCAATTCGGTCCAGCTCGATTTGGTTTGGCTCGCGTGAATTTGTTCTCTACCCATGCTCCATGTTTTGAACTATAACATGAGCTTCCTCTATCATATAACTAGATTTTGACCCGCACCAAGTGCGGGATTATATTAGATATAGTAGATAAAAAAATATACGATTTTTGATCTAAAATATGTAGACAATAAATAGTTTCAAAGCTTTGTTCTTGAACCGTCTATTGAAAAGAAATAATCAAATGTGTAACTAAGATAGATTCAATAATAACTAAAAAACCAACTCCAAAAACCAACAAATTAAAGCAAAATCAATTAAAAGGCAAAAAACGTATGTGAACTTTTTGATTCAAAGTTTTGATCTAGTGCATCTCTTGTTTCCCTTCCTTCAACTGCACGCCTGCTTATACTTCATGATTACTTAATTTTTTTAGTAAATCTCCTTAAAACAACATTCACAGTCTTCTTCTGCGGATTATCATACTTGTCTGTGATCAAAATCTTTAATCCCTCCTTAGACTTTACTCTTGCTAGTGCCACGTACAATTGTCCATGAGAAAATACAGGTCGAGGTAAATAAAGACCGACGTTTCTGAGTGTCTTGAGGGAATTACACTATTTTTTGACCACACAAAAAAAAAAATCTTAGAGTGTTTGTCTTGAAAAAAGAATTGCGTATTGTATTTCCTCCAATCGTGGAGCAAAGACTTGTGGCCTTTAGCTTGAACATCCTTTTCATCGTGTTTGCCATCTTTAGCAATCTTACTTTTCTCGGTTGTGGGTATTACTCGATCTTGTCTTTTTGAATATACTCAAATAAGTACTTTATAGCATCGGTTTGGTCGCACACACCTACAATAAGAGATGGAAAAAAATTAATACATTCTTGACATATGATTAATCCATTTATGTGATTATAAATAAGATAATCTAATTTGAACAATTACTTACACACACCATTGTTGATCGTAGAACCACAATTTTTAAGATCATTTGACTTTTCCATATTGGCAATGATATAACTTTTCCTATAATCGCATGTAAGATAGTAGATTAATATTTATCAAAAAAAATATTAACACATCAAAAACAAAGAGAAAAAAGTTCTCATACCGTAAAAAAAAGTGTTTGTTAGATATGGGTTATTTTGTTTGTTAGCTTACATATATAGGGAAATGGTGATGGTAGTGTGATGTTAGGTTTGAAAAAAAGAAAAGTTAGATATAAATATTATGTTAGAAATTATGTACGAAAATATTATATGGGATCATATGCTTTTCGAAAATATTATATGGAAAATATTATGATAGTTAGCAAGTATTGTTCTAAGGAAATTTATGGGAAGTATTGTTCATGCCAAGTAATTAGTTTATATTTGGTAAAAGTATATAACAAAATAAAGTTTACAATATTAATATAGAAATATGTTATTATATTTAATTTTTAATAGAATGCTAATTAACCCTTAAAACACTCTTAGGATGACACATATGATTTTTTACTTAGAATATCTCTATGAGTGACACCTAGAATTTTAAACTCTTAGTGTCTCCTCAATTAATATATATAAGAGAGAGGATTTTTTTCTCACCTAAGCAATGTGGAAAAAATTATACACATCCCTTTCATTTACTCCAACAAGAGGTTTTTTTCCTTTTTAGCCCAAAAGCCCTAATACACATTTCTCTTCACAAATCAACACATTTTAATAAAGCCTAAAAGCCTATTAATTGAGAGAAGAGAAGAATTATCGAGTAGTTTTCTTGTTATTGCAACATTTTTAAAAACATAATCTAGAAACATCGCTCATATGCTCAGTGAAGGCATGGTGAGTTACTGGAATATTGATATTGAATAGCATCAACAAGGGTGTTTTCTTGAATGTAACACAACCAAGTTTGGATGGAAGTTTAAGCTTTCTCTTCTCAATTACACAAGCGTTTGGTAAACTCTGGTCCCATCATGAACATAATTGGGTTTATTGCATTACCTTTGATTTTGTCCATGGATTAAAAAAAAACGTAACAAGAAAGGGGGAAAAAGATGGAGATGTTGCGATGCAATTGCAACACACCTAGAATGACTTGACCACTTCCAAGGTCAAACTCAATGGATCTCAAAACAAGAATTAAAGACAGTTCCATTAGTTAACTTTCTTTGCATGAAGGAGAGGACTACGTTAATCGCCATGCATTTTTAGATCGGATTCGTTATGTTTGTTTGTTTGATGCTATTCAATATTCCAGTAACTCACCATGCCTTCACTGAGCATATGAGCGATGTTTCTAGATTATGTTTTTAAAAATGTTGCAATAACAAGAAAACTACTCGATAATTCTTCTCTTCTCTCAATTAGAACACTACAATGCAAGCAAAAAGGAACCTTCCAAATATACAACTAGTTGAAGTTTCGATAAAAGTTATCTAATAGTGAACCTTGACCTTGTCCCTTCTGTGAGCATGAAGATCATATATATATATATATATATATATATATATATATATATATATATCTTGTTTAGAGGATCACATATATCTGAGGCTTGTACTGAGTTCATTTCCAATTTCTTCATTTACATTCCAAAGTAATGGACGTAAAAAAACTATAAGAAGATGAACATATTAGTTCTTTTTCCACATGGCTTTGTTGGTAAATGTATACAGTATACATATTAGTTCTTTTTCCATATGGCACAGTCGAATTGTGCTTTTGATTTCATAAACACTAGAAAATAGTTTTGATTCCACTTTCAAACTTTGTTAGCAAATTATACATGACATAGTCGAATTGTGTTTTTGATACCATAAACACTGGAAAATAGTTTTGATGTCACTTTCAAACTTTGTTAATAAATCACTCGGCACTCCCTACAATATTTCTTCTTTGGTTTGTGGACAATAATAGAAAAAGAGTCAAAACGTCTGGGTATAAATTGAAGTATAAGTAAGATTTAAAGGGTCAAATCTGAAATATATTTAGTCGGTTCAGGAAGTGATGAAACCTACCACCGTGCCACGTCCGTTGCCGGTAGCCAGTCAACGGTAAAGTCAATAAAATAGCTGATTTACTTGGCAAATAAAAAAGAAGCCAAGTTGATTTTCATTTCTATTGTCCCTTTCTTTCTCCTATATGATTTTTCTTGCTTGGAAAGAAAACAAAAACACGCAAATGCAGCTTTAAATTCAGCGTCAGAGAAGAAGAAATAGCTTAACATCAATCAACAGAAAAATCGAGAGGAAGAAGACGGAGAAAAAACTAAGAAGAAGAAGAGATGCATCTGTACAATGGATGGTTACCGCCGCCTGTAGCGGAGGAGACGAAGAAGGAGAAAGAGTCCTTCGCGCGAGTCGTGAGATGCGTCAAGGAGTTGCACCGACCTGATGATCCAGAGTCTGTTTACGCCACTCTTAAATGGATCTCCGTTATCGAACTGTGAGTCACTCGATTTTCGCGGTTTAATCGCAAAAACCTCCTGGAATTTGTGTTCTCTATACGCTCGAATTGATTGATTCTTATTGGGGATTTGAAGAATTGTATGATGAATTTCAGAAATGATTAGCTCTAAGTTTCAGAATCGAGTCAGTAATGATTAGCTCTCATTCCCAGAATCGAGGCAGTATATCGAAATAATTTGCAGGGTTTTGGGTACGACTAGGATTGAGTTGAATATGTAATTTGAGTTAAAATGTGGGGCTAGTTGGGTGAAGATTTACACTAAAATCATGCAATATGTTCGTCTGAAATCAATTTACAGACTGGTTTAACTGGATTTATTGTTATATAGTAGCCTCTATGTAGCTGGGATTGATCGTGTACTTAATTGCATACTGTAGTTTTTGACTTTGTAAGTTGGGGATAGTTGGTTCTTATTATGATGCACTTTGCTATTGTTTTGTGGCCGTCCTGAGTCTAATGACGTTTTTTTCCCCTTTGCAGCTTTGTTAGAGCGAAAAGTGAATTGTCCGTGGAAGATGTTAGTGAACTGGTGGAAATTGGCTTACAAATTTTTCATTCATCGGAGAATAAGTTGTATGCACAGGTTCGAAAACTGTTGCCAGAATGAACTTGCTTTGTTTCTCAAATGCCCTTGCTTTTTCCACTTATTTTATCTTTCAAATGATCGTTTTGGTAAAATAGGTGCGATGGGGTAATGTTTTAGTCAGATTGATCAACAAGTATCGTAAGAAGCTTTCTTTGAAAGTTCAGTGGAGGCCCTTGTATGATACCTTGATTCATGCACATTACAGCAGGTGAGTCCTCTTTAAATACCGGCATATGTATGTAGGTCCCTTTCCTTAGATATTCATGGAGGGACAATTTTTATAGCTTTGTTTTAAAATGTCTTGGTTTTGTTTCATTCTATAATGTTTTCAAACATCTTTTTGTTTTGTAGGAGCCCGGGCCCTGAAGGTTGGAGGTTGAGACAACGACACTTCGAAGCTCTCACTTCTCTCATTCGTTCCTGTAAAAGATTTTTTCCACAAGGGGCTGCATCGGATATATGGTCTGAATTCATGTAAGTTGTTGACACAAGATGTTTAGATGGTAGCGGTGTTCTTACTTCTATAAATGCGTTAGTGTTTTCTAGTATTGTCTAGAGCATTATGCAGAACCTATCATGAATCTATCTGTTCTTGCCTGCATTCATATATGTGAAAGCACACTGCTTAATTCTTCTATGGACAAAAAGTTTGAAAAGGATAGGAAATACTGTAGGAGGCATCATGTTCATCATTACATGCACCCTTTATGAGGAAGCTGCAAAAACTTTCCATTATGGCCGTCATATTTCTCATTATGTCCTTATGGTGGCACGTCACTCTGTATGAATCAATGTGTGAAAGACATCATACCAAACTCGTACTGTTAGCATTAAGGTCGCAGTCCGACCAAGTCAAGAGTCATCGCTTACCTAGTAGGGCAACGGAATTAAATTCAAGCTGTTCAGTCCTGTTACAAAATGCAAAAGATTTGAATCAGACCTACTGTATCTTTTTAAGATGTTATGTATAGCTGGATTGGTGGCTGTAATTAGAGTCTATTAAATGCTACATCTCTGCTCACCTTTTTAAGTTTCTTCTACCGATGTTCAGGTCTCTTTTGGAAAATCCTTGGCATAATTCCTCGTTTGAGGGCGCTGGTTTTGTGAGATTGTTCCTTCCTACGAACCCCGAAAATCAGGACTTCTTCTCCGAGTAAGGACAAAATGTTTATTGGGGATCAGTGATATCTCTGGTTTTCTAGCATTTTAATGAATTTAACCCTATTTCCCCCTCTTTTTCTGACCCTGTAGAAAATGGTTAAAGAGCTGTCTAGAGCTCTGGGATTCGATACCAAATTGTCAATTTTGGAACAGTCAATGGACAGCTGTGCTAGCTCGCGTGATAAAAAACTGCAGCTTTATCGACTGGGATTCCTACTTGCCCATGCTTTTTAGCAGATACTTGAATATGTTCGAGGTGAGTGAAGTTTCCTAGTGTTGCTAGTTGTTAAGTCTTTGTAGTTCCAGCCTGAATGACGAGATCGTAACGTCACTTTTACTTTGGAATAAATAAATATTTTTATTCTCACGAAATGTCTGGAATACCTGAAGTGGAGGATAAAAAATTATTATGCTTCAATGGCAACTGGGCATGTATAGAGAACAAAAACTAAATCAGATTGGGATACTTTCTGTCTGGCTCTTTGTCGTCTCCCAAATTGGTGTATTCTCTTTTTTTCCAGACACAGGATTCTTATTTAATTCAGTTTTAGGTCCCTGTTGCAAATGGAAGTGGATCAAATCCTTTTTCAGTTGATGTTCCCAGAAACACAAGATTCCTGTTCTCTAACAGGACTACAGCTCCAGCAAAATCAATTGCAAAATCTATTGTAAGTTGACTAAATTTTATTTTACTTCATTCTACTGCTGTATCTGACTAATAAATCATCACGGGTGGATTTCCTGCCTTCTGTTTCAGGTGTATTTTCTGAAACCTGGAAGTTCGGCACATGAGCAGTTCAAGAAATTGGTCAACCTTTTAGAACAGTTTGTTGACTTAAACATACGACCTCCTTTTGTTTTTTTTTGGTTTCTTGAACTGCAAGGTCACAACCGTTTTACTTACTGTTTATCCATTGTTTCGTAAATGTAGATATTATCATCCTTCTAATGGTGGTCGTTGGACTTATTCCTTGGAACGGTTTCTGCTCCACCTGGTGATAGCATTCCAAAAGCGCTTACAGCGTGAGCAGCAGTAAGAAATTTCGATGTCACTATTTGTTTATGTATTTAATCATATTGGTAGTGTTTTTGCTGAGATCCAATTCCTGCAGAGATCCAGATAGTCTATCAGCAGTCTGTTTAGGAAAGCCGGAAAGGATAGCTTTTGTTGACGTGGTGTTGAAGTTGATTGATCGTGGTCAATATAGCAAGAACGAACATCTTTCTGAGACAGTTGCAGCAGCGACATCCATTCTATCTTACGTGGAGCCCTCTTTGGTCCTTCCTTTTGTAGCGTCTCGGTTCCATTTGGCTTTAGAAACGGTTTGTAATTTGTGTTCACTTCTCTATCTCGCAGACTCTTTCATCCTTATATTACTCTATCTATTCCCGTCAAAATGAAAGTTATCTGCTATCAAATAACTTACTTGATTACAAATGTTTATGAATAGTCAGACGACTGCCACCCACCAGTTGAAAACAGCTATGATGTCCGTAGCATTTGCTGGCCGGTCAATCCTTCAGTCTTTCTTGTCAACTGCTAAAGCACAAGATATTGGTGGTGATGAGGATGATAGAATGTTTCTTGATCTTATTGGGATTTCTCTATCAAATGCATTACTTGGTATGGATGCCAATGACCCCCCTAAAACCTTGGCAACTATGCAGCTGATTGGCTCCATATTTTCCAATGTAATCCCCTTTAACCTTGAAACTCCTCCAAAACATTCATTGTCCAAAAGACTTGTTTTCTTTATCGGGTGTTATCCTTTTATGTTGCAGATGGCTGTCTTGGACGATAGTTCTGATGACTTATCATTCATGACTATGGCTTCCTTCTCTGAATGGCTGGATGAATTTTTGTGCCGTTTGATCGCTTTGTTACAGCATTTGGAACCCAACAGTGTCATGTGAGTAATGCATCACAGTCAGGATTTATTAGAATTTTACTGCACGATTGTGGTCTCTTCTTCTTTCTTATATACCATTTTATTTTATCACATCATATTTTTCCTCTCATCAATTATTAATTACATCAAGACTTTCAATTGATGCAGAAATGAGGGCCTAAGTTCAGCTGCAACATCAGGAACATTTTTGGTTGAGGATGGTCCTTATTACTATTGCATGCTTGAAATCCTTCTAGGAAGGCTATCTGGACCTCTATATAGCCAGGTTCTTTGTCGTTGCTACTTTAGAAACTCCTTATACCTTTCCATGGAAGAGAAGTTTGATTACCTTGTTACTTTATTCTTCAACAGGCATTAAGAAAGATATCAAAGTTTGTTCGGGAAAATATTCTTCCTGGTGCAATTGCCGAAGTTGGGCTGCTTTGTTGTGCCTGTGTTCATTCAAACCCCGAAGAAGCAGTTGCTCAAATTGTTGAGCCAATGCTCCTGGCTGTTATATCTTCTCTGAAAGAAATCCCTGTTACGGGGTATGGAGGAAAAGGAAGTGCACATACTCTTGTTTCCAATAAGGTATTTTGGCTTGTCAATAGTTTTTGTTTCAAAGTTTATGCTCTCTTCAATTTGAAAAAATAAATAACCTTTTTCTTTTATCACCCTTTTCCAGCAAGACAAACACGCTCTTTCTCCAGCGCTTGAGACAGCTATTGATTATCAGCTGAAAGTATTGTCAGTTGCCATCACTTATGCAGGCAGCTCACTTCTTCAGTACAAAGATCATTTGATCGAAGCTATCACTTCTGCATTTAATTCCTCATCTTGGAAGGTTTACTGAAATGACATCTATGGACTCAGATTTGTCTGTAGAGTGTGTGCCATTTTTTATTGATGTGTATTTTTAGCTGGCTTGTTTGATGATGCGATGGTTGTCTTGTGAAAAGGTTAATGGAGCTGGGGATCATCTTCTTCGATCTCTCCTCGGAAGTCTGATTCTTTACTATCCTACAGATCAATACAAGTGCGTTGTAACGAAGAAATGTTTATCACGAATTTCTCTGTTTTTTTCTCATCTTGCTTGAATAACAATAGCGTTCTGTTCTTGTTAGGTGTTTGTCTCGTCACCCTGCTGCTCCTACTTTGGAGGAATGGATCAGCACCAAAGCTTCTTCTGAGGATGAGCAGGTAACACATTCCAGGTGGCATGTTCCCACAAAACAGGAAATTCAGTTTGCCAATGAGCTCTTAGATCTTCATCTCCAGTCAGCATCAGATGATCTTTTGAGAATATGCCAATCAAACATCCACTCTGATGCAGGTAATTTCAGTCATTCATTTCTGTGTTCCAATCTTACTTCAAGGACAGGCATTTGATGTCAATCGTACCGTTTTGGTTTATATATTTCATGTTAGAGCCAAAGGCTGGCATTCCTATATTGTGTTGGTGATGTTTATGCAGAATGTATGATATAGTACTTGTTTGCTCCACAAATTTTGACATGTTTGTGTCTCATTGATGATTATTGTGGTGCAGGAGATGAGAAAACACACCTAAAAGTGACCCTTTTGCGGATAGATTCTACATTGCAAGGCGTTTTGTCTTGCCTACCTGATTTCAGGCCATCACCTAGACATGATATGGTTGAAGATCTGCCATTCTTTATAGCTGGAGCATCAGGTTCATGTGTTGGCAGTGCGGAGATACGAGAAAAAACTGCTGAAACTATTCATGCTGCCTGCAAGTAATGTTTGTTCAGTAGCTGCTCTGCTTACTTTGCGCCAAAATAGAACATGCATACTTCTGAAATTATTATTTTGTGATGGTTTTGTTTTGTGATGTTTGCAGATACTTGTTAGAGAAAAAGTCAGATGACAGCATCTTGCTGATATTGATAATCCGAATAATGGATGCTCTGGGAAACTATGGTACTGCTGAAAGCGTTTGGCGTGCTCTATTTTTCACAATTGACTACCAGCCTTATTTTTTTTTGTCATAAAACACTTATGCATTGAATGTTTGCAGGAAGTTTGGAGTATGATGAATGGTCAAATCACAGGCAGGCTTGGAAACTGGAATCTGCTGCGATTGTAGAGCCTCCAGCAAATTTTATTACTGAATTTCATTCTAAGGGAAAGAGAAGGTAAGTATCCCTTTTGACTTAATTGGAAACATACACATCTCGTTTCTAAATTTTTCTTGTCTTCCAGGCCTAGATGGGCACTCATTGACAAGGCGTACATGCACAACACATGGAGATCATCCCAATCGTCATATCATCTGTTTCGTACCAATGGGAACTTCTCTCCACCGGAACAATTGACTCTTTTGGTTGATGATCTATTGACCCTCTGTCTACACAACTATGAGACTGTTCGACTGTGAGTACTTTTGTGCCCATCTATGGTACTGATATGCATGCCAATTAATTAATTATGTGTGATGGTCTTAAGCTGGGGAAAGGATTAAACACCCTCTTAAACCAATTTTTTCTGTAAAATTCTCTACAAGGATTTACCCATATTTCATACATTAATTAATCTAGCTCTGCTTTATATTATTCAGGCTGGCTGGAAAATCTTTGCTGAAACTACTAAAGAGATGGCCGTCGTTTCTTTCAAAGTGTGTTCTGTCCCTTGCAGAGAACTTGCGAAACCAAGATGCACCAGAGAATGTAGTCCTTGGTTCTTGTGCAATTCTCTCTTCACAGAGTGTTCTCAAGCATTTGACAACGGTAGTCATTTGGTGTTGTTCTTTCCTTTATTTCAACTTCAAAATCTCATTATGTTTGTTCTGCTACTCCAGGATCCAAAATCATTTTCCTCTTTTCTTCTTGGGATCCTTTCAAGGTAACCTTTTTACGCTTATATGATTACTTATATCTCTTGGAAATGACAAATATGATTGTAAAATTGGCATTTTGATTTATCTTCAATCTTTTGTAGCTCTCATCATGAATCTATGAAAGCCCAAAAAGCAATCATTGAGGTAAGGGCTCAGTCTTTGTTGCTAGAGTAAAGGACTTTTTTTTCTTCGAGTTTGTGCCTAACTTATTATGCTTGCAGCTTTTTGTCAAATATAACATTCACTTTGCGGGACTGTCTAGAAACATCCTTCGCTCATTGGATAGCCATGATGAGGGGTCTACTTCCGGCGATCTTGTTTCTCAGATTGGCTCCATGAGTTTTGATTCTTCTAGCTTGCATTGGCGGTATGTCTACCCTACCCATTAATAATAAAAAAAATTGGAAATCATTATCATATAGCTAGTTGAATTTTTATCTCCCTAACTCTCATATACATAATTTCAAATGTTTGGATTCATTATGGGTTATTTTCTTATGCCAGGTACAACTTGATGGCCAACAGAGTGCTCCTTCTGTTAGCTATGTCCTGTAGGATTGACCCAAGCTTCTCCTTCAAAATCCTTGATGAAACTGCTGGTACAGACTTTAATTAGTGGAATATATCGGAAGTCTTTTCCTTCATCTTTTGTTTTTACGTTACTCCTTAACATAGGTATGGTGATATTTTGCAGGCCATTTCTTAAAAAACTTGAAAAGTCAACTTCCTCAGACTAGAATACTGGCAATTTCAGCTTTAAACACGCTGCTTAAAGAATCACCTCATAAGATGCGAGGCAAGGATCAACCTTCTGTGTCTGCACAAGAAAATGCCAACTCATCTCTTGATTTAGCATTGAGCCAAATTTTTCAAGAAGAAGGATTCTTCAAGGAGACTTTTGAAAGTCTATCTCATATTCATATCACTGACACAGATAGTTCTAGAGGGAATCACGGAAGTTCATCCTTCCAGAGCATGGCGGACAAGTCAATTACTCGTTTCTATTTTGAATTTTCCGCTTCATGGCCAAGAACTCCGAGTTGGATATCTTTGTTAGGAAGTGATATATTCTACCCAAGTTTCGCTCGCATCTTTAAGCGGTTAGCACAAGAATGTGGGGTACCTGTGTTTCTGGCACTAAAAAGCCCTGTAGAGGAGTTTTCTAATGCCAAGGAGAGATCAAAACAGTGTGTTGCTGCTGAAGCATTAGCAGGTTTACTGCACTCTGATGTTAATGGTCTTGCTAGTGAGTGGAATAGCTGGATGATGGTTCAGTTGCAGAATGTTATTCTTGGCCAATCAGTGGAATCCATACCGGAGTGGGCTGCTTGCATACGTTATGCTGTCACAGGGAAAGGGAAACAAGGAACCAAAACTCCTGTCATGAGACAACAAATTTTGGACTGTATAGTGGCACCGTTACCACCAACCGCGACCACCACTGTTGTTGCAAAGCGATATGCTTTTCTTTCGGCAGCTTTAATAGAACTGTCTCCACCAAAGATGCCCGTATCAGAAGTGAAGCTGCATATCCTGCTTCTTGATGAATTGATCTGTAATATGTCCCACTCCTCAGCACAAGTAAGACTTCTCACACTCATTTTTAGCACCCAACATCTCTACCCCTTTTGTTTCCATGAAGAACTATGCATTTGACTGTCTTTTGATAAGCTAAGATAGAATTGTCAATTTCGAAATTCTGAAAAGCATGTTACTTTTGTGTGACAATGAGCAGATAAGGGAAGCTATTGGTGTAATTCTTTCAGTATTATCCTCTAACATTCGCCTGCGGATGTCATATCGACAAGAATATTCATCTGAAGGGAGAACAGATGTTGATAGCCGACTTGAGGAGGAAAATTGGTTCAAGTTAATTAGTACAAGAGCATCTGAAGCTGTTACAAACATTCAACAAGCTAGCATGGACACTTCAGCAGATGTAATTATGGAAAATGCTCAATCAAATGGTGATTCCCAAGATGATGTTAAATGGATGGAAACGGTACTGGCAGTCAATTTTCTTGATAATTTATTTTTAGACGTTTGGTACTAATCTCTTTTTTTTTTCCAATATCCATAGCTCTTCCATTTCATTATCTCATCTTTCAAATCTGGGAGGTCTTCATATCTGCTAGATGTGATTGCGGGATTCCTATATCCGGTGATGTCCTTACAGGTATAAACCATTATATTTGCTTCACTTTCTTTCCGCTAAATTGCTTTTCCATCACTGGGAATCATGGAAGATTTATTTCCATCTATTGAAGGAAACATCACATAAAGATCTATCAACATTGGCTAAGGCAGCCTTTGAGCTGATGAAGTGGCGGGTTTTCTCAGAATCTCACCTACAGAAAGTTGTTGGAGTCATTCTTTCTTCTGCTGATGACTCTAACTGGCGTGTAAGATCTTCAACCCTGACATATCTGCGGACTTTTATGTACAGGTAATATATATGTATGATTTATATAGCACGGTGACAAACAAAAGCTGAAATATATCAACCTTTCTTGCTAGGCATACTTTCATACTCACTCATGAAGAGAAACGGAAAATCTGGAAAACCGTGGAGAAGCTTCTTGTTGACAGCCAAGTAGAGGTAAGTTCATAGTTCTGCTTCGATTAAGTGTATCTAAATAGACCAAGCGTGTAGGATTTTCACCGCTTAATGATATTATCTGGTCTTTAGGTACGAGAGCATGCTGCTGCAGTTCTAGCAGGCCTAATGAAAGGAGGAGATGAAGATTTTGCTGCAGATTTTCGTGATAGATCCTATGCAGAGGCAAACTCAATCCAGAAGAAGAGATACCGAAGGTCTTCCTTTCTCCCTTTTTAAGCATTGCATCTTTTATTTTCCGTCTCCAAATGTGTTAGAATTATAAAAAAAAAACAGAAGCTGTGATTTGCTAGTCTTTTCTTCAATTTTCGTTTAATCGAATCGAGTTGTTTCAGGAAATCAAGTTCAACTCAGTCCATCGCAGAGGTGCATGGAGCCGTTCTTGGTTTAGTAGCTTCAGTTTTGTCTGTTCCTTATGACATGCCCAGGTTTGAACATATTTACATAACAAGTGTGTGATGCAGAGCTTAAGCTTGGGACTTTTTTTTTGAATAATCTGAGACTTTGCAAATATTTTCAGCTGGTTACCGGATCATGTGACGTTACTGGCTCGTTTTGCCAGTGAACCAACGCCTATAAAATCGACGGTGACTAAAGCAGTGGCTGAGTTCCGGCGAACTCATGCAGATACATGGAACATCCAGAAAGACTCCTTCACTGAAGAACAGCTTGAGGTAATGCATTTGGGTTTTACAACATATCCCTATAGTTACAAATCAAAACTATATATAGATCTGTTACTGAGGAATGTTATAAATACATAAATATTCTAGTTCATGGTGATGAAATACTAATGTGATAACTGGTCCAACATATGCAGATCTTGGCCGATACATCTTCCTCGTCCTCGTATTTTGCTTGATTTGTGTCGGGGAATTCAGTTTCGTCAAAAGACAATAATACTACTCTTAAAGGAATTCCATCTTTGTATACTCTTCACCTCTTTCTTTTAAAGAACAAGATTTATACTCTCTAGATGTAATAACATATAAGTTAAAAACCATGTGTTCGTTGACAAAAAAAAAAAAAAAACATAGTGTTCTTTTTTCTCATTTCACAACAAAAATTAGAGAAAAGTACGTAAAATGTTACACCAAATCATCGTCTGCTAAGTTATATGCCGTGATTTTTATTTGCCAGTAGCATTGACAGATTTTACACCAATCATAAATTACCTTCGCTCAGTATTAGGTTGAAACCAGCCACACAAAAAAACTGTGTCTAAAACTCTTTCACCTCATTTTCAAGGCCAGACAAAAATTATTGCCTATCAACCTTTAACTGAATTATCCAATACATATCAGAGCAATTGCCCATTAATAGTGTAACACAACCAAATCTTCAAATCATTGTATATTGTACTTTCACAAAACTTGTAACCTTTCTAAGTTACTAAGAATATTCATGTTTCTGGGGAGGGAAAGCCAAAAGGAATAACCTTCACTTGTTCGAACTAAAGAAGACGAACAAGCAATAATTTAACAGATTCGATTCTGTGGAAACCACTTTGGAATCAGATTTACATCTTACCATGCTCCCCGACACTTCGTGTTCCTGAGATCATCAGCTTCCAATTTAGACCCAACTTGCTTCACACCAGACTCTTCCTTGTTTCTATATACCATCTAACCAAAAGACAACAGAGAAGCATATTAAAAATTAAAAAATCACCAGAGTGTTCTTATTAAATGCAAGGAAGAGAGCAAATTCTCTAGCAGTTCCCTGTCATGGCCGTATCATAGTGGCAAGACAAGCCACAGAGACATTGCAAAGAATCTCGTTCTGGTAATCAAATGAACCAACTAACCTTGATGAGGATCTTCGTGTACAAAGAAACTGGCAGCTACTATCAAATAACAAAGAATGAGCATTAAGCCTTTGAAGTAATTCGATGTCCCTTCCTGTGTACATAGAGAGATCATCAGTTACTGATTTCGGATAGTGTCACTCAAAAGGTTATTTATTTAGCCTTTAGAAATTTTCAGTCACCTGGAGGAAAAAAGCTACTACTATAACGGTGATGAACAGCATCGCCGTCTCAAAAAGCTGGAAGTTGAGGTCCATCTGTTCACCCATCATCCATCCAATCACCACACAAAACGGTACCTAACCATATCAATAAGCAACAGAGATTATTGAACAAATCTTTTTGCCCAAAGATGATATACTGCTCTTGCAATCTATTAATGTTACATACCGCAAACATAGAGATCTGGATAGAGGAACCAATTGCCACTCCCAAGGACAGATCCTGTAGAGGTGATAAAAATAAACTGTCTCAAGGCGAGCTGAAAATGAAGAGCCTAAAGTTGTTTCAACTCAAGAACTATTCTGCCTAACCAGCTTGTCTTTCATGGCAAACATGATAGCGCCTGCATGCTCAGCTGCATTTCCAACTAAAGGAAGCAAGATGACACTGATAAACGATATAGGTATGTTCCACGAGACTGAGGCACCCTGGAAAAACAATTCGTAAGCCAAAACACACCAGTAAATACACTCTACGCAGTGGACAAATAATATGGCCAAGGAATGAAGGCTAAGTTCTTTCATATGATAAAAATCCAGAAAAAGTTTGTTGATTACCTCTATGGCATCAACAAGGTAGCCAGAAAGAAGAGAGACCCAAGCAGTCAAGAAAGAGAGCCATATGATAGATTCCCACTTGGAGATCTCAGGATCTTCTTCTTCGGCCGAAGTTTCTTCGTTCTGATTTGTTTCCTAGAGTTTAAAGCATTTACCAAACAAGAAGGTGAGTCCAGGTCGAACAGAACTACACAAACCAATTGGTTTTATATCTGTTTGTATACAAATAATGGACAGCATATGGTTCTATGGAATAAAAGAAAAACCCAATGTTTGAGTAAACGAGAAAACCAGTGGTGGTACATAACAAACCTCATCAAGAGGGCTATAAGAATTAGACTGGCTCTTTAACTGGTAGAAGAGGTAAGCGGCATAGGCTATAAGCATTATGCAACTGCTAAACCTTGACAGGGCCAGCTCTGATGATCCGGCATGGACCTCACTATGAGTGTAGTGAAGAACAGCCGGGAAGAGTATCCCCATGACGGCCATCAAAAGCAATCCTGAATTCACAACTGCAATTCCCTGGATTGCAGAAGAATAGGGTTCAGAAACACAGCAAAGAAGAAAAACGGGGAAAAGAGAATACAATGAGGTGAATAAGGATTCCTACTTTGTCAAAGACTTGATCTTTTTGGTAGAATACTAGCCCACCGCAGAAGAAGGCGCAGCCAAGTACAAGCAACATGTTAGACAGAATCGATCCTAGTAACGTCAGCTGAACAACACGTATCATTCCATTTTTCAATGCGAAAATTGATATGATCAGTTCAGTAACATTCCCGAATGTAGCATTTAGGAGACCTCCAACTGTGAAATTTGTATAGGATGTCAAAAAAATATCACGAAAGAAACAAAAATGAATTTTCGATTTCATAAGAAGCAAGTCGTACCAGTCGGCCCCGTGTAAAAAGCCAGTTGCCTGTTTCAAAATAAGCCAATACTTACACATAAGTCTCGCAAACAAAATATGGTATGGTAAGTTCGTGCTACAAATGCGAGTGCGGCTTACTCTGTGGCATATCCTAGACGCTCAGCCAATGGTGTAATGCCTACTAAGCTCAACAAGAACACCCACCCCTAAGCCACAGAAAGAATCATTCATTGAGATTTAACTCTTAGAGATGTAACGAAATCACTATGTATCGTAAACGCCAATAGTTTACCTTACTATCTATCGTGTAGTGGAGCAATATCGCTAGAGGACCGAAAGGTAATAATAGATTGAGTTTATTAGAAAGAATCACGATCTTGATGCTCTGAAGTACGCTATTCTTTGGTGCTTTATTCGTGTGTTCAGGGAAACTCGTAGAAAGTGATCCTTGCTCCATCAAGGAAGCTGCTTTAGTTTGTGTGGCATCTTCGTCTTGTCTAAACAAGCTTTTGTGCTCAAGTTCATTAACTGACCCCATCTGTTACAGTAATCATTTCATCAATTTCCACAACGAGCCAAGGAACTTAGACAAGAGATAAAATCTGTAGAAAAGCTCTGTCTATCCGTGAACTAACTTACTTCAACCTGTGCTTCGATAAGAGCTGGCACTTTACAATTCATAGCCTTGTGCTACCAAAACATGGACCAAAGATAAACTACAGAGTCCACTACTGCTGCAACCAACCTGGATACACGGAAACATCTTTGATTACATCTAAGTCATAACAACGGTCACCCTTACACCGCAAAAACATTTTGAGCCTTCTCTGGAAACGTTTTCAGCACAAATTAATCTCAAAAAAGCTTCACATTAGGGAAACACTCTATTAACAATCATGGAATAGCACTGCACAGGATCATAAACCTCGACGTACTACAACAGCAGCAAAAAGCTACTTTCTAAAAAGCTTAAACCTTTCACGGAAAATCTCTTGATCAAATTACTTGCTAAATCATAATGGAGAAACAACTACAAGTAGCACTACATTGGCCTGTACAGAGTTGTAAAACCTCAAGTCTTTTGGATAAAAAAAGGAGAAGAGAGCGAATCCAAATCCAAAGGTATCTGAATAACGCCATATAAATCGCTTCCACACACAAACACTTACCCATTAGTTTAAAAACCCTAAAACCCCAATCTACAGAACCATACAGCAGAAAACCCATGAATCGGAATCGAGACGGGCTAAAAGAAAAAACCGAAACTTTACCTTGCAGTCAACGAAGGGGTCAGAGAAGAAGAATCGAACTAGTTGAAGAAACCAAATCAAGCATAACAAAGAAGTTTCTATATCTTCTTCTAATGATCTGGTGAAGAAACAAAAGGAAAAGGCGAGGTTTTTCAATTGATTTGTGATCTGAGTGTCGGTGTAAAAAAGGAATCTTTAGATCTCAGATATCAATCAGTAGAGAGCGCGAGCGAGGAAGGTTCGTTCTTGGTTGAAAAATATGTTTCATCAGTTGAACAAGACAATTTTTTTCTTCTCTTAACGTTGAAGAAGACGTGAAGAGAGAGACCCATATAACGGCGCCGTTTTACCATTTTACGACAGTTTTCCCATTTCTCCGCCAAGAAATCATTCTAGCCTCTTTAATTTCTCTTCAATGAATTTCGATTAATCATTGAATTTGGAATTTTTGGGTTTCGAATATTTGTAGAGATCACTGAGTACAGTTTATAAGTTTAATTTGTAGATTATGAAAATTGTACCTAGTCATGAACACATGGATTTATTGAAATAATAGAAAGTTAAAAAGAATTGTTCTCAAATATAATTTCAACCTCGTTAGTTTACTTAAAAAAGATGAATACACAAATACAGTATGTGTCCACTATCTATTATTCTCAACCAATTGTCATGGTCCATACATTTTTCCTTTTTTCTTTCTTTTTCTTTTAGAGAATGATGGTCCATATAAGTTGATAATTCTTCCGTTTAATCCACACTATCTATCGAGCTTCCACCATTCTTTTAGTCACCTTAACTATATCAAAGAGAATGATTAAGATTTACCCGAAATTTTTTGGATGCTCAATTGTAAATATTTCGTTAAAATGGAAACGTTTTAGGTTTACAAAAACAAAATTGAAACCTATATGAAACCTACAAAATGGTTCCATAGCAAAAAAGATAAATATATGGAAGTATAATTTATAAACAATTTTTAGTCTATCCACTCGACCTAAACGCCAAGGTTCATGGAGTTAGACGAAGTGATGACGATATTATTGTTCTTCCCGAATCCATTGATCGGGATGAAGCTGCAAAGGGAAACACGCATTAAGTCAGAGTACCAAGACTGTCAACACTATAAGCCTTTCAATGAAGATTTAAGATTGAGTCGTCAACGACAAAGTCCTCAAAACCTTCGATCACATATTCCTCCCGTGTCAAGTGAGAGCGACTTGATTCACGATTCCATCAGCTAACACAAAGAAGAAACCTCGCAAACCAAAATATGAGAACGTGCAAGCTCACCCTGCCAAGTTCCTTCCGGAGTCGGCTAGTACAGAGCTGGCATTATACTACTAAAACTACAACGAAGCTCATTAGTCTTACTAGCTCATGTAGTGCTTAGAGTTAAAGCAACAAAGTCAGACGGTAGACCTTACAAGACGACATCGATACAACAACATAAAATTATTTATTCGCGATTTACCTGGTTAAGAAATATATTTATTCACGATTCGTTTTTATGTGAAACCAAAATAAAATTATTAACTATTATGAAAATCAGATTTCAAAGATTCGCAGAATCGATCAAGCCACGAGTACATTTAACCCATACCCGCCCATTGACATGTTTCATGACTATGAAAGGAAGGGAACCGAACACTTTCCAAAATGAGAACCGGTATTAACATTTTTTTTTTTGAATTGAATGTATAATTAATTTTAAAAAAAACGTTTTTACAACTAGTGCATCGTTTTGTTTAAAATGCTAATCTATTACAATGAAAAGAGCTATGTTTTAATCATCTAATAGCAAACCAAACTTCCAATCCACTTTCATAACTTCGATCACCCACTTCCCTATGGTTGAGAGCCGATTCCGAACTTATTTGTCAATGAATATGACCAATTGTTTGGTTGTCAATGGGGTTGTCCCGTGCTATGGATTGTTGCGTTCTCTCCATATGGTATGGAGCGAGACTTGAAACACGTACCTTAGGAGGAAAAGATGGACATGATCACGTGACGTGTCCAGTAGAAGCTCCACGATGACGTTCCAATCGGTAGTATAGTTTGGCGCTAGTAGCTTATGTGTTAAGTCTCGCCAATTTTCTCAAAGAACCTACAAGCAATAAATGTGATACCTTGATTCGATGTTATTTTGATAAAAAAATGCAGCTACCATTTGCACAAACGTTTCATGTAAGCATACGATCTCCAGTGGTCAATCGGTTCCTAGTAGAAAGCCACGCATGAAAAGAGTATGCTACTGCTTAAACGCAGGGTTGATCATCCTGTGTTGTTAGCTCGAATACGGTAGGAAAGGATGAATTATGCCATCATTGTTAATTTCGGATTTACTGTTAGACTATTGAGAGCATGTTTATAGGTAGGTAATATGGTGAGGTAATATAAAAAATTTATATTATTAATTATATTGGATTATCATATTTATCCTAATTTAGTTTTGTGTTTTCTATAGTGATTATAGGTAGTAAATATAGAGGGGTTCGAAAAATTTTTTTTTTTTTTTTTTAAGTAACGTTTATTTTCTTCAAATTGAAAACATAATACATTTAATAAAATATGAAATTTTAAACATACATGAAAAAAAAAATATAAGCTTTGTAGACTGAAGAGAACTAGGGAAGTTGTTGGTATTCCATGTTGAGCCGATGCTATCGTGTTTTCCTGGACTTGTTACGTTGTTTTCCATGTTGAGCTTTGCTTTATTGAAATTTGAAGCCCGATAGGGGATTTTTTGGAATTTTTCCCAAAACCGTGAGGGTTTTAAGAAATCCTCCAGATATAAATAGGACCCATATTTTCCCATTATTAATTCTTACCAAGTAACTTTGGCAAAGTAAAAGGTAAATTTTTTTTTCTTGGTCTCGAGTAATTAGGGAATTTTTTTTTATTATTTTTTTTTTGGAAAAAAAAAGTTTCTTCTTCATGGATGATAATTACGCCGATCTCCTTTGTCTTCTCCGATCAATTCACGCCGCCGCCGTTCTGCTTCGCCGTCGTTGTACGAAGCCGTAGATCCGTTCGTGGTTCGTAGCGGCCGTTCATCCAGCCCCGGCCCAATATAATTTAGGTCGCTTGGGCAAAAAAAATTTTTTGACCCCTTATAATTAATTTTACATTAAAATTTTAATATTTTGGGTTTTTTTTTTTTTTTTTTTTTGTCAACTGATTTTGATTTATAAAGCCCAAAAGGCCTGCTTACATTGGGTTTTACAGATTACAACACATGATTATATCAATTTAACACTTGTAAATGAGATAAGAATAAACAGAACAACAACCATCCTTGACTTCAACACGTGGCAGCATCAAAGTTGAGGATGAGAGAAAATCCACCGCCGATGATTATTGGCCACCGCACCGCCTAGCCATGAGAATTTGATAAGATTTTCCGATTAAGCTAAAAGAATCTCCGGCTAAGCTTTCAAAAAAAGCAGTAACTTTCTCCGTTGAACTATATATTCCAATCTTCACTCCGAAAACCCAAGTAAAATCCAACCCCTTTATTGACCGAGTTTTTACATACGGAAGAACCAAATCCTACCGAAATTAAAACAGAGAATTCAAGAAAAGGTACAAATAACCTAGGCTAAACCCAGCCACTTCAGCTTTTGTATAAATCCCTTCAAGAATCCCCAAAAACATTGATACTCAAAATCTCAATAGACACCTTGCCTAACTCACAAGGACACAGATTTATGCTATTAGAAATTGAGAATCATGGCTTCGATCGGAAAGGATCCGTAATAAAAAAAACAATCGGAATCTGAATACAACCAAAGAGGGAGGATAAAACGAATCTGTGTTAAAACAGATTCAATTCCAACAGATCGCCGGAATTTAACCCGATTAACCGGAAATAAAATCCGATCTAAGATCGGAAACAAAAGTCGGACATGCCGAAACCTAAATCAGAGAAGCTCTGAAGAAACTACCTAATAAGACCAGATCTATATATACATATACATATCCCCGACGCCGGCAAGAAGCCGGTCGCCGGGACTAACGGCGAGCTCGAGCTTTAGATTCGAGAAGAAAAGACCTAACCAAAAATATCTCTACGGACTTATCCAAATATTTTGGTTCTTAATTTCATAAAAATGTTTATTATTGGGCCTAATACATTCTATTTTTTCAGATAAAAATTATAATCTATTTATATTTCTAGAAAAAAGACCCTAAATTGGATTTAAGTTAATTTTTCTTGTTAAAATTAGGCCCCTTTTTAGTGTAAAATTTTGTAAATTGATGATGGCCCCGGCCCGTGCACTGTTGCCCACCCCACTTGGGTCGGGCCTGCGTTCATCATCGATCGAGCTTGTCATTGTGAGCTCTCCGTTGAAGCAAGCTTTGTCGCTATCTCCGACTGTTGATGGAGAAATATTCAGATCCGGTTCGTGGTGGAGCCACTTCAGATCCGGTTCGTGTGGTGGCTCGTGGTTCGACGGCGAGGCTCCGGCTCGTGATTCCGGCGATGGCGAGCTCCGGTTCGTAATTCCGGCCAATTACCATATGCCACGTTTCCATATTTACCGTCAAAATAGATTCTATTTTTTGCAACCGTAAATATAGATAGGGGCCCACATTTCTTTTTTTAAATGGGTTTAATTCTTATTTACCCCCACTAATTACCTCTATTTACTCTCTATAAACTTGCTCTCAGAATCAAATGATCAAATACTTTAAGATTAACTTTTTTATTTTCAAATGTTGGTGGGCAGTACGGTGGCTCTACTCATAAGTATAGGCCCAATATGGATGGGCTTAGTAGTACCTAGCCCAATTAATACGAAATGTTAAATATACTATTCCATCTAATTAATATATCATAATCGTATGATTTTTTTAAATAATACGATCATAAAAATCATTTTTATATGAAGTTGAGAAGTACTTTTCAGTTTAGCACATGGCCAGGTTGCTTTATACCGAGTTGTTGCCGCTCTATTATACGCATCATTATTGGTTTGTTCATCTACGTTGTTGTTTGGTTATTTATCCAATACTAACATTTTATTATAATCGAAATGATATTTGTAACCAAAAAAATATATATATCGAAATGATATTTAATATTAACTAGAAAGTTACCCACGTAATACGCGGAATAATATGATTAGCGAGTAATTCAATATAGTTTGAATTAAAAACCAAGTACCATTTTTTAGTTATTTGTTATGCGGAATCTAAAATCTGCTTTATATTTTGAAATTTTGTCATTGTTTCGAATAAAAATGTATTCCACCCGTGAAATAATTAAAAATCCTGGTTTTTCATTTTTTGGTTAATGTATATAACCTCAAATGTATTCATTTAATTTCATAATACTCAAAATTAACTGTTTTTCTTAGTCAATGTATATAATAAAATATATTCATTTCATCTCATAATATACTTTTGGAATATATATTATTTTTGTTCATAATTAGTTTTATGATTTCAATCTTGAATTTTTGATATATATATATATATATTATTTTTTTTGGCAAGTACATGATTTCAAAATATTTCGATTTTGGCAAGTTTATGATTATTTCAATATGTTTGACATTTAGGTTAAGAGTAATCAACATTAATTAATTAGGAAAGCAACGTGTTTTGGCAATTAGGATAAAATGATTAAATAAATCAAAAATAAAAAGCTCTAAAAATTGTGGTGATGACACCTAAGCAAAGTACTCCCAAAATGCTTCTCAAATAATATATAGGATAACCAAACCACGAAATATCCGATGTTGGTTCGAACCAATGACTTCGCCCGAATATAACGATCAACTTGTGAACACAAATAGACTTGTTATATCGCCAAGAAAAATATCCACATATACGACCCAAAGATACTAAACTAATTATTTGAAACAAGGAGCAAAAAAAATATACTTTTTAGGAGCTGATTGATTACTAGTGGACCTGTTGTTAGTTTTGTTGTGGTACTTTTTAGGATGATAAAGAAGTTTTACATTGTTTCCATTTTTATTACTAAGTGGATGCTTTAGAAAGTATATATATAGAAAACTTGGATATTATTGGTCGATGGTTGTAATAATAAATATCAATTTGCTAATCTCATACTATTATAAATAGGAAAGAAGTTAAGAATAGTCAGCGTCTATGGAACTTGGAGTACACACAAAACATTATTCCCCCACCAAGTCCTCAAAACAAAGTAGTAGTCCCCACCTTAACCACACAATTTAAATAAAACACCATATAATACACGTTAATTATTGCGAGTTATTCATCATAAAATAACTAACAAAGTTAAAATTCCACTAACCCAAGAGACAAGATAAATAAAATATGTAATTTATATGCTTGTTTACTAGTGTCAAGTGTCAACCACAGTCTAGAAGATTATTGCAAGTCATTCATGATCAAATAACTAACAAAGTTAAATTCCATACGTTCAATACAAATCAAATATCCTAAAAATCAAATATCCTATATATACCTGTGATTAAGCATCAATCACAATTTAAAAGCCGTAACTCTTTTTTCTTTTACTAAAATTGTTGTTTTTGATCGTCATGTTTTTTGCCACACAATAAACTAACTAAAAAGGGTTAAATTGTGTTCCATGTATCATAGGCATGGCATCAATGATAACATAAAATGTTTCTACACTACTACTCCATTGTCATCAAGTCAAATTACTAATAGATTATGACTCTTTTGGACATTTGAAAAGCTCGTAATGACATAATCTTTAGCAATAGAAAGTGGAGTCCCGCGGATATTGCTCAAAGAGCATTCTTAAAAGCTTCAGTATAGGATACAATTAATTCGAGCAACCGTAACGACGTCTAACGTAAATCCTTCATGGTCACCACCAACGCAAGTTTTGACATTTTCGATACACATATTGATTCTAGGTGGGTGATTCAAAATCCCCGGGGAGAATTTATTTTAAGTATATCTTCATTCCTTCATCAAACAACTCCGGCTTTGGAAGCGAAAAGACTTAGCCTCCTACACGCTCTACAAGGCTCTTAGATTAGAGGCTTTGTCATATTTGAAGGACACTCCAAGCTAATAGTCGACTTGGTTCTTGGTCGTCATAAAGACATAACATTAGAGAATTTAATGAATGATATTCATCATTAAATAAATCGATTTGAAGGTGTTCACATTGCTCACATTCGGCGAGGATTCAACAAAATAGCGGATAAACTAGCTCATGTTCCTCCTAATTGTATTTATCATTTGTTATTGTATACAATGTGTGTGATTGATTGAGCTTTAAAAATTTTCTACGACCTCTTTAAATATTTTGACAACATTTGCTTACCAATTAGACTTTAAGTATTTTAGTAGGTCACATATAAAACTTACAGACTCTACCATCTTTTTTTGTTTGTTTGTTCATGTTTTATTTTTTTTTCTAAAACAAATATTTTGTGACTTTAAAAGCTGTAAGATTTTTTCTATATAAAAAAAAATAATTCTACAGCTACAGCGGAACCAATCACCCCCAATGTATCGAATTTTCAGATCAAGAAAATCATACATTTAGAAAAAAAAAGAGTTCAATTAAATTTTGTTCTTTGTTGTCATTTTATCTTTCTTTATTAATTATGTCGCAACTCACAAAACATTTACCCATTGTTTCATTATATAAAATGTAATTAAAATTTGTAAACGGTAAAAAATCCACTATTGTAAAACACATAATAAGGATTGAGGAATGTGTTAGGCACAAAATCGTATTCGTAGACTTGTTATCTAGAAGTCCTATCCATTTCCGTGGCCGAACCGACACGTCCTCTAGAGACTACTTTTGTCTCTTTTTTTTTACACTAAATAATTTGATAAACGTAATACTTAATTCAGCAGAGAAAGACAAAAAATGCTTCTAGAACGCGTTGATATTTATTAGTCGATGCCTTTTTATCTTTTTATTTTTCTTGGTTTTATATCATGCAAAGGTACTTTTTTTTTCCCTCTTTGATTCTAAGCCATTGATCTACTAGGCATCGATTTCTTCTAGAAGCCGTTTATATATTTGTAGAAAAAACCGAATATGTTCTCTTAAAATCAGTGGATATGTCATTGTTAAACCATCTGAAAGTACTATACAAATACTATTTGCACATTTAAATAAATGGTTTAGAGTTGACTGTTCAAAGAATACACTTTCGATTTTGTAATCACCGGTTCAATATCCTATACACACATGCCTAAGTATTTTATTTAAAGCAATTATTCTCTAATTAGTGATGATTTTAATTGGAGTAAAAGATACAGCTGTATGCCACATCATCATTTCAATCAAAGCGAGCCAATTGAAATAAGCTGAGCCGAGTCGAGAAAAAGGATTCTAGAAGGCCAATCTTGGAACTGGCTGACACGTCATCCTTCCATAGATTTTTCAGAAAACAGGTGACTGCCACTCCCACGGGTTTTACCTTTCTTTTTTCCTTGGTTTTCGCTCCTTTTGCTTTCCATATTTGCATTTTAACCCCATTACCATTATTTAATAGAGTATTTATTCGATTTAATTAAAACTTGCATTTATTATATTCTAACAAATTAACGTCGGTAGACTTAACCATATTATTTTTAGATCAGACAAGAAAAAACATTAAACTTAAAATTAAATGTGATGAAAAAGTCGCACACGGATTTTAACACTAGTAGATGTTTTCTGTTACTGAATAGTGGATTTATTAAATGTATTTCATCTATAATTTTAATTTGTTATAACTTATAATTAACATATATATATAAAACTATATTCACTTCCAATTCGGTTTCAAACAAAATTATAGTACATGACGGTATCATTCAAATTTATCCAAATTAAAACATGTAACAATAAAATAGACTCATTAATCGAACGGTTTAATCGACTAAGATTAGATCATGTTTATATGGAACATCCAAAAATACAAAGTAAAGCTAGTTTTCAGGTTTTTATTTTAATCGAACATACCCCATATTCTAGAAGACTAGAACCAAATAAGATTTCTTCGAGTTAATAAAAAATCAAATTGAAAAATAATAATATAATAATAAAAAAGTAATGACGAATATTCCAAATTACCAAATCACAAAACTTTTCGGCTTTATGAGTCTTTTATATAAACACGGTCCTCTCTCGTTCCTTCTCTCCTTGTGTTTCATATCCACTTCTCCGACGAACCTCTCTGCCTTCTAATATAATTTGCAGTTTCTTCCCAATTTGCCCCTTCAATTCCAATTTAATTTCGTAAATGTCCGGAACCTTAGTTTATTCCGCCGGCAATTCCCTTCGATTCTCGCCGGGAAATAGCCTTCCTCAGCCTAAATCAACCAGATCCTTCATCGGAACCGCTCGGTTTCCCACCGGAGCTTCGTCGTTTAGGGCTTCGGCTCAGACGCTCAACGCCGAGCCAGCTGTTATAGAATCCGTTCGCCGACGAGCGTCGAGCCTCTATGAGTTGTTGAAAGTGAACGAAACGGCGTCGTTGACGGAGATTAAGTCGGCGTACCGGAGCTTAGCGAAGGTTTACCATCCAGACGCGTCGGAATCGGACGGTCGAGATTTCATGGAGATCCACAAAGCTTACGCGACGCTCTCGGATCCGACAACAAGAGCGATCTACGATTCGACACTTGGAGCACGACGGAGACGTGTACACACTGGAGCGATGGGTCGGGCGGGTCGGGTTTACGCGACGACCCGGAGATGGGAAACGGATCAGTGTTGGTGATTTTAGGTTTTCTTTTTTTTTTTAGGCTTCCGATAAAATTTTGTAGCAGCGAAAGGGCAGTTTTTGACTTCATTTTTCCCCTTACGTTACTGTTTTTGTTTTCCCTGTCATCTTAAAGGGGAAAATTAAGTTTTATCTGCCATTTTTGTGTACTTCTCAATGTATATAAAAAAAATTTATAAATAGAGGTGTATGTTAATCTTTATTTTGCTCGTATATTGGATCGGTTAATCTAATTTTTTGAGATTGTTAATTAACTAAGAAGAAGAAAGATTTCATTTTGTTTGTTCTTGTAGTAGAATTCCGGACTGTTTGGGTGTATGTATTAGTAAAGTATGATTTCTCTTTATAATCAACTTTTGGTTCAAAATGAGAATACTTTCCGACAAGTAATAACTTAATAATAACAATTATAAAACACTATTTAGTAGAAATTTATGCAATTTGTTACCCCATTTGGCACATATATACACTTCTCTAGAAATGAAGATACATTGACAAAAAGCAAACATTGGTTGCAAAGACAAAGAGGTAGAGACAGTGACAATAAACCTGTGGAGAATGATAACAAAATACGTTTTAAAAATTACACATTCAATCCAAAAATTGGTTTGGTTTTGACATAAAGATCTTCTTGAGAAGAAGAGAGAGGAACGTATATGTAACAACCGGATTTTACATTTCAAAGAAAGATGAAAGAAAAAGAAAATCCAAACCAAAAATGAAAAGATAATAAAAATCTAAAAAACGGCAGAGAAGAGTAGAGATTGTTGTTGTATCCTATGTTTTATATAAAGCAGCAAACAAGAAGAGAGAAAGATAGAGAGTTTATCATTTGCAGCTCATAATCATGGAGTTGACGACGAGCAATATGACTCTGAAGGCAGCCACGTCGCTGCCCGGTGCGTTACGCTGCACCAGCAGAATCTGATAGACTTGTTCGAAGATTGGCCGAGCGTGGACCGCAATCATCTGGTCTGCTGGGTTAATCGCTGCAACTACATCAGTCATCCAAGCAAGCTTGCGGGATGTGTCCTTGCCGATGTCACATGCTAGCTGCTGCAACAGTGACAGTAGAACGCCTTGGCTCAACGGCAGCGGATTCATTGACAGTAGTCCACGAAGATCCACCTGCTTAGGCACAAACAATGTCATGGAATCTTATGTGTAAATGATGATTACTAGATCTTTAGATAAGCGTAAACCAAACAAAAGTTCACCTGTGAGCAAAGCCAGGACACGATGGAGACATCGCTTCTCTGTAGAGCCGAGGTGAAAGATTCTTCGTACTTGCGTTCGGATATCAACCTCGATAGCTCTGTTGTTGGGTCCATAGGTGCTTCAACCTGAAAAGATATATGTTGCAATTTTCAAAACTCAGAATACGACATCAAATTGGGATTCTGCTAAGAACCAGAAATGTTTCACTCTTAATCAAAATCTCTGACTCAATTGCAAAAGGTGAACAGAGAACAAAGTGAAGAACCAAAGATAGAAACCCTATGGTGAAATCTAGAGTACCCTAATATCTCCATAGCCCAAACCAGGATCCTAGACCAAGCTAGAGTGTTAGCTCTCTAGCAAACCGACCCAACTATGATTAGCAGACACAATCCACTACAAGCCACCTAGGGCAAGTACAATCCTGCTGCACTAGACTAAAACAAGGCTTTACAGAACTTATGATATATTCCAAAGATGTGCCAACCTTTTCAAGAAGAGCACCCAAAGCTCCGCTACTTAGTTGAGTAGCCAAGGGATTTGACCCACCAGAATTTGCTCCAGCAGCTGCAAGAGCTAAAAAATTCCGTTGGCTCTCTGCTAGTTCACGACTCAAGGCTTGAGCAACTGATGAAGAAGAATTAATAGTTTCCTGAAAAAGAGCAGCGATTGTTGTAAGAAATGACTGTAGTTTGGAATTATGACAGTGCTGGAAGAAAGATGATTTGGCAACATACCCTTAAAGTATGAGCAAGCTGGGAGTGTCCAGAGTCATATCTTTGCAGGGCTGCGTTCGTGTGCTCAGTCATTCCTTTCTGGAAGGCTGTGTCTACTTGCTCAAACATGGTCTTGCATGACCTCTCAAAGGAAGGTATGACTGAGGACTCCAGACCAGACCTAAGCGCTTCCTGAAGTTCATAAATGGCAGAAATATCAACTCTGTGTTGACCAAAATATGATGCAGCTAAGACTCAAGAGTCCGTCTACAAAGTATACGGAAATAACTCGAATTTACCTGGAGGGCTTGCCTGCCAGAGGTCTGAAATTGGGCTTGAATTTGCTTAGCTATGGTTGCTTCAAGCTTTAAGCTAACAGATTTGTCAAGCTGGTTCACTGCTTTATCACCAATTCCTCTCTGTATATATAAGAGAAAAAAAGTTATTCTTATTCAACAATACAGCTCCTCATGAATCAGTTCCACATATCTTGTAAAATTCGAACCTGGAAGGACTCTGTGACTGCAGAAGATACAGTTTTTTCAATAACTGGTGTTACTGCACGTGCTAGGTCTGGAGCAGATCCAGCCAATCCCTTCTTCAACACTTTCTCAAAGACAGCACTAAACTCCTTGCTCATGAAGTTCGTCATTGCATTCACAATTTGCTGGGCATGGTCACGCAATGCCTTTTCATTCTTAACAGTCTCCTCTTGGATGTGGGCCCACAGAGCATCAGCATTTGACTTGCAGGTTCTCTCAATCATTCGCCCTAAAGTCACTTCTAGTCTTTTACCTTCTTTAATGATAGGGCCATTGACAACATTCGATTGTTGTCTCTGCATCTCCCTTTGCGAAACTAATATCTGGAAGTGAAACAATGTTCCATGTTATCAAAAAGAAAACCTTACCAAATTAAGTCTTAAGAAAATAATTAATAACCTATCATCGAAAAATGCCAGTTATGTATACTTTTTAAATCGAATTTGACAAAGGAGCCAGTTATATGCCAAATCCATGTAACAGCAAGTTTATGGCTTATGCTATGAAATAATGCAAACGTATAAAATCAGAGATTGATAAGCAATATGGCCTTCCTTAGTTTTAAGATCAACATGTTACCTGATTCAAGATTTCTTGCATCTGAGAAAGTGAATCTGTCATGGGATGAATAGAGCTCGGACTTTGCTCATTGTAGGCATCAGCGAGATTAGCAACATTTGAAGATGTAGATGACAATCCAGGACCCTGTGAGCTTTTGGCCTTCTGTTTCTTCCCTTTACTACTTGTAGCTGCCGACTGTGGAAGCCCACTAGATGAAACTGACTCGGGAAGCTTTGCAGATACACTTCTTGAGTCAACACCACTTTCATCTCCAGCTTGTAAAGACTGTCCATAAGCCATAGAGTCCTCTGGAATGAAAGTTTCATCAGCAATAGTGTGACGGTCTCTTGCCATCTCAGTGCTGAGATTTGAAGCCTGTGAGCAGAATATTTTCCCTCTATCTTCTGAAGTGCGATGCTCAGTTTCATCAAGATAATTGATTTCACCATTCTGCACTGACCTTGCTTCACCCACTTCTTTTACCTCAACTTCTGTGCCTCTTGCATCATTATTTACGACCTGAACATTTGCATCTCTATCCCTTTTATCTTCACTAATAATGGAAGTTTCAGCGGATGAAACGCCCATCAATATCTCTGCTGGAGTTACAAGATGAGTGGGATGTCTAAAAAAAGCTGGTGGGCTTCGCATCCCCGACACATCATCCTCAGGTGTAACATTCTTGCCCTTGCTTCTTGAGCCTTCCTCTACGGAAGATACATCCAAATTTATTTCTCCTACAGAATCATCAGTAGAAGGTGCTTTGCCCCCAAGCTCATGATGAGGTAGTACTGGCTCAATAGCATCTACAGGAGTGTTATAGCCAGAAATATTTCTTGATAGTCTGGGACTTAGAGGAAGTTGGGGTGAAGTAGCATGCGCAGAACCTGCACCACTTGTCTCAGATTGCAGGCCAGAAGTTTTAGGTTCACCGTTGGGTGGAACAATTGCTTGTGATGTTGTTTCTGCTGATGCAGAACCTGCGTGAAAACTCAACGTATTAGCACTTTCTGATCTGTTCACTAGAATAGATGGTTTCGGCACTGAATCAACCGAAGGTAATTCTGTAGGCTTAAGTCCAGATGGTCCAGACGTCCCTTCAACAAGATTTGCTTCTCGCGATACACTAGAATCTGACTTCTCCAAACCAGCATTCTCTATAGGAGGTGGCAAGCATAAGGATAAGTCTAATGTATACTGCTGGATTGCTTGAGTCTGTACACAATAAACCTTAACAATGGGTTCTTCTGGAGGATTACTTGTCCCAATAAAACTCAATATAGGCATAGTGACAGTAAACTCGGACAAGTAATCCATCCGTGAATCAACAGGAGAAGATCCGTAGTCGAAGTGCACGGCATATATTGCGTTCCTTTTCGCATTTGCAAGTAAAAGCAGCCCTGCTTCTGACAATGCTATGACTTGGTTGAAAAATGCCTCTTCAGCTCGTGGCTCGGTTGAACTTTTCAAGTCAAGTGTCTGGGTACACTTCCATGACTCAGCATCAGCTGGTAGGAGCCACCCTTCTTCTCCAGCAGAGACCCAAATTTTCATTTCTCGATTTAGAGGACCCTAAGGACATTAAAAACACTATCAGAGTTAGCAGAAAGGAAACCTACAATATAAAATGTAAATTCAAAACAGTAGGCCCTTTTAACATTAGTTACAACTGAGAGTCGGTAACATTAATTCAGGAAAAATACCCCGGTGATGAGTATAATGTGATCAGGTCTCTCAGGTGATATCACAAATGTGGCTGAATTGACCGGGTGTCCGTCATGAGGTCTCAAAACTGCAACTGGTTGTGCCTTACGATCTTGCCATATCTTAACCTGTTAGGAAACGGAGTGAGACTCACACACAAAAAACTATAGATGTTGCAAAATGGGTCCTGGTTGGGAAGACACACTACACAGTGCAAGTCTGAGTTGAAACTTAGCAAAATTTCCAGATTGAAAATGTGCTAGAATAGTATTTGAGTGTCAAATATACTAGCAGAACCAAGCTGATTAGACTGACAGGTTTCAACTAACAAAACGTCACCATTCCACCCAGTAAGGAGCATATTCAGTTTAGTTTTGAGTTCTTTAGATGGATTCATTTTTAGTATAGAGATGATGAAAACAGGAAAACTCGAGTGAAGCAAAATGATAAGAATAAACACATACCGTGCCATCAACGGAAGAAGAAACCAGGCGTGTGGTCATCCATTGGCACATTGACAAATCAGTAACTTCTCCATCATGCTTACCCACAATCTGGACACCGTCAATCAGTTTATCAAGAGGACACTGGAGAGGTGCCTCAGCCGAGAATACATCCCCTCTGCCAGCTTTGGTAGTATCAATCCACAGCACATGTTTACCAATTGACACTACCAAAATTTCCTGAAAAAACATTGATTTTACGCAATCAGAAGAACATTCGAATAAAGGAAGCTTATTTTTAAAGAAGAAACATATGCAAAAATAAATATGTTCAACTACCTGTTTGTGGCAGTGCCAACAAACACGTGGATGTTTGGTTTCTTCCTCTCCTAGTATCTGAAGAGCAAGAACTATCTTTCCAGTAATTTGGGGTTGATCATCTCCCTCAGACCCTTCAGAAATTCGCCAAACAAACACTTTCCCATCTAGACTAACACTGTTTGGAAAAAATAGACGGTATTAGAAGACAATGTAATGTAACCCACAAAGTAGAAGAAGCTAATAATAGTTCAAGATAATAACCTAGCCAACAGATGAACATCCTCGGCAAAGAAAGCCATGTCAGTCACTCTCTGAAAACAAACTCATAGTTAGAACAAATCAAGCCAAATAGGTACTTCAATAAGTAAATGAACAAGTTGAAAAATACCTGAGAGTGGCCTCTGAACAAAGCCCTCAATGCAGTGTTTATATTAAGAACTCTAATGTTTCCTCCTTTCAATCCATAGCATATGTAAACCTTATTCACAGCGATTTGCCTACCCACTACAAGCTGAGGATCCGACCCGTATTTGGTAATCGGAGTAACCTCAAGCTGCGGCTGAATCTCTCCATGTAGCCTCACATCCACATCATACACCGCATGTTCCCCAACCAATCGCCTTCCCTTGGGCATCTTACAGCTCGGCACACGAATAGGACCTGAACCTCCAGGGAACGACCTAGCGATCTCAACCGGAACCTGATTCGACGGCTCTTGGTTAGCCACGGCTCCATTGTTGTTGTTGTTGTTGTTGTTGTTGAGGAGAGCGAGGATATGCGTTCCGGGATTGTGATTTGCACGAGGCGATTGGAGATTTAGAGGTTGCGTGGGATAAGATAGTGATCTCTGAGGGTGCAAGTTAGTGGCGGAGGAAGTTACCGGCAGATCCTGTTGCTGTTGATTCACCGGCGATGGTTGTGCGGCGGTTCCCGGCGGAGCGTAGAGTTGCGGATTGTACTGGTTTTGAAGAAACGGACCTGTGGGCGGAGGAAAAGATGACGGCGGCGCAGGATAAGGGTTCGATGAGGGTTTGAAGAGATTAACGAGATCAAACGGAGGAGGATTGAGAGGGTTAGTATTACCAGGTGAAGAATCCATTGATTTTTGTAGATTCAAGATCGCGGAAGCTAGGGTTTGCGAAATCGATCAATACAGAGGTGAATTTTGAACGTAGAAATCCTACAAGAAGATTCCACCAAAAGAAGACTCGGTGGATCTGATAGTCACGTAGAGAGAGAGAGAGAGAGAAGCGAAGAGCGAGAATAGAGACGATGATGACTTGAAAGTGCGAATAGGAAGAGAACTTTTGGAGACTACTACTTTTTTTTCTATAAACGAAAAAACGAAATGGGGCCTGAAGCAGATCACGAAAAGTTATGGGGCTATAATTGTGGATATAATAAAATACGAGGATAGTTCTGTATAATAAATTCATATTTTACATATTGTTTGGGGCTTAGTTTGATAGTTTCCATTATTGGGCTTTTATTTTTTTTCCGAGGGCTTTTATTTAAGCAGCCGACGTACCGCATAATTTTTTATTATTGAATTGTTGTTTTTGCATCTTTGTCTTGGCAATTTTCCCTAACTTTCAGCTCTTACTCTGAAACCTGCAATTGGTTTTCTGATTCATGGAATAAAACCAAAACCTTAATTAAACAACACTATATTACAGTATCTAGGTCTTGCCATGTCGGTGCTCAAATTCACCCAAAAATGTTTTCAAGCTCGATCTGTGTGAATGCTATTTTTCAATATTTGTAAAGAGGAAAACACAAGATAGAAGAATATTTATTTACTTCTTTTTTGACCGCATATAAGTAAATTTTCTTTAGTTGCTTCAAGGTCAGTTTCTTTATAAAATCATACATGATCTTCATGTTTCACAAGGGTTCTCCAGATCCAGTACCAAGTCTTAATGATCTCAAGAATACGAAGTTTCCCGATCAACAATATAGACGTAGAAACAACCAGTTATTACATTTGGAAAACTTGAAATGCAATAGACAAACCAAAAATGAAAGGAAAAAAAAAAATCTAAAAATAAAAGATTGTTATATTCCTATGTTTAGTGAAAAAGGAGAGCAAGAGAGAATATCATTTGCAACTCATAAGTATGGAGTTCACGACGTGCAATATAAGTCTGAAGGCAGCCACGTCGCTGCCTGGTGCGTTGCGCTGCTGATGCAGAATCTGATAGACTTGTTCGAAGATTGGGCGAGCATGGACCGCAATCATCTGGTTAATCGCTGCAACTACATCAGTCATCCAAGTAAGCTTACGGGATGTGTCCTTGCCGATGTCACATGCTAGCTGCTGCAACAGTGACAGAAGAACGCCTTGGCTCAACGGCAGCGGATTCATTGACAACAGTCCATGAAGATCCACCTGGTTAGGCACAAACAATGTCATGGGATCTTATGTGTAAATTATGATTATGAGATCTTAAGATACGCGTAAACCATACAAAAGCTCACCTGTGAGCAAAGCCAGGACACGATGGAGACATCGCTTCTTTATAGAGCCGAAGTGATAGATTCTTCGTACTTGCGTTCGGATATCAACCTTGATAGCTCTGTTGTTGGATCCATATGTGCTTCTCTGTTGCAATTGTCAAAACTCAGAATACGACATCAATCTCTGACTCAATTGCAAAAGGTAAACTAGGAACAAATTGAAGAACCATTGATAGAAACCCTATGGTGAATTCTAGAGCACCCTAATCTCGCCTTAGCCCAAGCCAAGATCCTAGACCAATCTAGAATGCTCAGATCTTCTGCCTAAACTTCCTTTTTAGCTGTTAGCTCCCTAGCAAACCGACTCAACTATGATTACTGAGCAGACAAAATTAATTACAAGCCACCTAGGGAAAGTACAAGCCCCCTGCACTAGACTAACACAAAGCTTCTCGATTCATGGTTAGCAATTACTTTCAGAGTTGTGCAAACCTTTTCAAGAAGAGCACCCAAAGGTCTTTTACTTAGTCGAGTAATTAAAGGATTTGATCCACCCGAATTTGCTGAACGAGTCTTTTGACTCTCTGCTAGTTCACGACTTAAGGCTTGAGCAGCTGACGAAGAAGAAGAAGTAATGGTATCCTGAACAACGAGCAGCGATAGTTAAAAAAATGACTGGATTTTGCAACCATAAAAGTGATGAAAGAAGGATGGTGTTCCATCATACCCTTAAACTATGAGCAAGCTGAAATGTCCAGATTCATATCTTTGCAGGGCTGCGTTCGTGTGCTTAGTAATTCCTTTCTGGAAGGTTGAGTCTACTTGCTCAAACATGGTCTTGCATGACCTCTCAAAGGAAGTTATGATTGAGGACTCAAGACCCGACATAAGAGCTTCTTGAAGTTTATAAATGGCAGAAACATCAACTTTGTTTTCACCAAACTATGATGCAGCTACACTTAAAAGTACGTCTACAAAGTATCGTAAACAAGGTGTAACTCGAATTCACCTGGAGGGCATGCCTGCCAGAGGTCTGAAGTTGGGCTTGGATTTACTTAGCTACGATTGCTTCAAGCTTTGAACTAACAAATTTGTCAAGCTGATTCACTGCTTTGTCACCAATTCCTCTCTGTATAAAAGAGAAAGCTTTCAAGAATGGCCTTTGCATGATACAGCTCTAGATTTCTCGTAAACTACTTACCCGGAAGGATTCTGTTAGTGCAGAAGATACAATTTTTTCAATCATTGGTGTTACTGCACGCGCTAGGGCTGAACCAGTTGCGGCAAATTCCTTCTTCATCGTTTTCTCAAACACATCACTTAAATCCTTGCTCATGAAGTTTGTTGTTGCATTTGGGTATGGTCAATGCCTTTTCATTCTTAACAGTATCCTCTTGGAGGACTTGCAGGATCTTTCAATCATCCCCCCTAAAGCCACTTCTACCCTTTTACCTTCTTTGATCATAGAGTCATTGACAGCATTTGAAAGTTGTCTCTGGATCTCCCTTTGCGTAGCAAATATCTAGAAAGAGAACAGTGTTCTAAGTCAACAAATAATTTTTGCTTTTGAATAAGAAGAAAGTAATAATAGTAAACCTATCATCTTTAAACGCCAGTGATGAATAAATTATATTTTATTTTTTAAAAGCACGAGACAATGAACTGTTATATGGCCAACCAAGGTAACAACAACTTTAATATCATATCGGTAATATGATGCAAGAGTTTAAAAACAGATAGTGTTTAGCAATTAGGAAGATCAACATGTCACCTGTTTGATTGTTTCTTTCATTGCTAAGGTCTGAGGAAACGATTCTGTCATGAGATAACTTTGCTCAATATAGGATTTAGCCAGATTGGCAATATTCGAGGATGTAGATGACAAACCTGGACCATGTGAACTTTTGGCTTTCTGTTTCTTCCCTTTGCTGTTTGTAGCTGAACTAGATAAAACCAACTCAGGAAATGGAGACACACCTCTTGAGTCAAGACCACTTTCATTCCCATCTTGAGAGGTTTGTCCATAAGCCGTAGAGCTCTCTAAAATGAAATTTTCATCTGTAAGAAGACGTTCTCTTGCCATCTCAATGTTGAGATTCGAAGCTTGTGTTTTTCTATTTTCTGAAGTGCAGTTCTCAGTTTCTTCATGATAGGTTATTTCAATCATTTTGTGTCGAGCTTGCTTCACCTACTTCATTAATCTCCACTTCTGTATCGTTATTAACATCCTGAATATTTGCATCTCTATCCCACTTCTCTTCAGTAGTAATGGAGGCTTTAGTGGATGAAACGCCCATCAATATCTCTGAAGGTGTTACAAGATGAGTGGGTGTTTAAAAAAAGCTGGTGCGCTTCGAATCCCAAACACACCATCGTCAGGTGTAACACCTCTACGGAAGACACATCAATTTGCTTATCAACAAAATAATCAGCAGAAAGTGCTTGCCACTGGGCTCATGAAGAGGTAATACTTGCTCAACAACTTCTACATGAGTTTGATGGCAAGAAAGTTTACTTGATAGTCTGGGACTTAGAGGAAGCTGGGGTGGAGGAGCATACGCAGATGCTGCATCACTTGCCTTAGATGGCATACCTATTTCTTGTCACGTGGTCTCCACTAATGCAGAACCTACTGGAAAACTCAATTTATTAGCACTTTCCGATCTCTTCACTAGAATAGATGGTTTTGGCACTGAATCAACCGAAGGTAATTCTGTAAACTTCAGTTCAGATGGTTCTGAAGTGCCTTCAACAAGATTCGGCTCTTACGACACACTAGAATCTGACTTCTGCAAACCAGCATTCTCTATAGGAGGTGGCAAGCATAAGGATAAGTCTAATGTATACTGCTGGATTGCTTGAGTCTGTACATAATAAACCTTAACAATGGATTCTTCTAGAGGATTACTTGTCCCAATAAAACTCAATATAGGTATAGTGACAGTAAACTCGGACAAGTAATCCATCCGTGTATCAATTGGACAAGAGCCATAGTTCAAATGCACAGCATAAATTGCGTTACTTCTCGCATTTGCAAGTAAAAGCAACCCTGCTTCTGACAATGCTATGACTTCATTGAAAAATGCCTCTTCATCTTGGGGCTCAGTTGAACTTTTCAAGTTAAGCGTCTGGGTACACTTCCATGACTCAGCGTCAGCTGGTAGGAGCCACCCTTTTCCTTATCTGTGAGATAAAAGTTGCCCATTTTGGATAAATACCATATGTGAGATAGTAAGCCATATCATACTCCCTTATGTTGACATAGAAATTCATTTGCGGAGCTTGACCATTTATTATACCATTAAAAACTGGTGAGCGGTCAAGAACATAGAGATCGTTTAAGGTACATGGAGCTCCAAAATGCGCGTGTCATATCCAAATATCATATGAAGATACATCCTCTAAAACGATTGTGGGTTTTCAAAATCCACGTGAAAAATACCATTTCCAAGTGGTGGGGCAATTCTTCCACTCCCAAAGTATACAATCGATACTTCCTACCATCCTAGGAAATTCGCGTTCCTCTCCAATATGAAGAAGTTATTGAAAAAATGATGATAAACTTTATTAAAAGAGTAGGGATAAGAAGATTTTTCTCTATAGTGAAGTACAAAGCGAGATCATCCACCAAAAGCTCATAAAACAAGATCTATGATCAATTCCTCCAAAGGCGGTGTGGCTGTTGTTCTATATGAGTAAAAGTTGTTTATTATTTTTGTCACACCCTAAACAAGAGGCTAAAAACAAGTATTTATAGTGTTAGGGTCTTCTAGGGTTGTTCATGGGCAAAACCTTTTTTTCGTCGTAACTGCTTAAACCTAAAAGTGTTATGATGGCCACGTGAGTTTGAGCTCATATATGGGCTTCAAAACACTCCATATTGAGCTCAGAATGGTCACTAACACCGGCCTTAAGGTCCATCAATGCTTGACTTCATTCTGCACCTTCTTCATCTTCAAGGCAGTTTGACATGTCTTTAGTAAATCGAGTGTATCTCTTAGCTCATAGCTCCAAATAAGATAATTCCAACTCCATTAGAAATCTGATCAAAGACCTTGAAATGTAGCTAAGTCTTATAAGAATCCAAGTTAATTTGGTTTTCTGTCTGTAGCAAAACTTCAGACTCTTTTCTTCTTTCCAACTTGGTGAATTGTGATATCTTGAGAAATTATTGTCTTGGAGTAAGTCTTTGGCTTGATAAACTTGCTGTAGTTTAGAATACACCTCTTTTTGCTCTTCTTGCTCTTTTTTTGATGAGTTTTCCTGTTAAGACTCTAAAACTACAAATACGAGAAAAAACTATCTCTTTTGTGTAAAACCTTATTAAAATACTTAGAAAATACTTTAAAATAGATAGTAAAATAGGTAAAATATGATGTATATAAACTCCCTAGACTTAAACCTTGCTTGTCCTCAAGCAAAATCCAAGAATAAAAAAGAGGTTTGAAAATACGGGAACTTACAATTTCTGATAAACATAGCGTCGACACTATGATTCGCGATCGGTTCGAGGGCATCCTCTCCATACACCATCCATGAATTTTGCAACCTGTTCCATACTTAAATAACAATCCTACCAAGTTTCAAAGGCACTTTCAATTGACTATAAGTGTGGAATTTCTCATCAAGGAATCGTTAGGTAAACGGCTCGGTATAGAAAGGGTAGTTTATTTGGTGAGGTTAATAGTGTTTAGGGTTACCATTTTCTCCAGGAGTTGCGCGATATTATGCAAAATCACTAAAGAGAACGGACCTATTGAAGTCCTTAGTCCTAACCACTTCGATGTCTTTCTCCCCCAGACTTAGATCTTTCTTCGGAAATCGTCGTACTTCTCTGAAAATAGCACTGTCTTCCACAATTCTCCACGTCATTCCTTTGGGATACTTCCTTGGCCTTAGACTCTTTTATGGACACATTTTCCTTTCCCGCTTATTCATTCAGTCATTTTTTTTAAGAACGGGGGAAAGAGTCTTTAAGAACATGAGTCTAGATAAAGGCACGAAATTATTACCATTGTTGCTGATCCCAAAAGTTTGCCAAAATCCAATAATAATTTTCCTTGTACTACACCGAGTTTTGTAACCGCCGCATCTCTAATGGTTATAACTGCGTTGATTTTTTTTACACATATCTGCATATGGATCATGAAAACAAGAGTACATGAGGTCATAAAGAAAGGCTTAGGGAATATGTGTGGTACCAACTAAAAATGAGGTGGCCATTCAAGACACGAAGAGTGGTAAAAAGGGGAAAAAGTGTCTTGAACGTATGATACGTTTCCATGTCTAACTTCTTAATGAGAAACAGTAAATGGGTTAGTGTAAATAGAGTCAAAATCAGTTAGTATCAACGAGACAAAACCAAAATTTGATGGGGCGAGTCCGGTCATGAAGGTTTCTGAATCGGCTTTCCTGAACTCATCTGGTGGTAAATCACTGAATCATAACATCTAAGCATACATTCCTGAAAATGTTTATACTCCAAAACATATAGTTTTGACTCGATAAAACTCGAATAAAATCATTTTCAGAAAAACATAAGAAAAGAAAAAGGACATTAGTACGATAAATCCCCCCAGACTTAATTCACACCGTCCGGGTGTGAAAATAAGTTACAAATGGGAGGGATTGACACAATAAAATAAAGAAAATAAAATAAAAATAAGAAAGGGATAGATACTAGTTGTGACACCTGGCTAGAAAGTAGGCGAAAGAGACTCCGGAGTGTCTGGAAATTCGGCGGGAAAGTGTTCACCACCGGAACCGAAGTCGATGATCTCCGTGTCACCAGAATGAGCCTCATGAAGTGGTTGCTAGTGAGATTGCTGTCTGTGTGTCTCATGATTAAAGTGGTTGCTAGTGACGTCGTCCTCGTCATCTTCGTCGTGATCAAAACTCGAAAGAAGTGATAAATTACCAAGCTCGTAATCGGTAGTCGTCTCTGTGCGGTTTTTGGATGAGCGCTTGAATAAGTGAGGGACCATCAATTTTCCTTGCTTGGAAACCTTAGCTTCAGGAGCTACTCTCTTCTCCGTTTCCTCACCTAGGCTAGTCGTGAACCATTCGATTATTGCATTTGTGGCCGTGGTTGAGGAGGGATGGGTTCGGGGCTGCGTGTGGGAAGAGGAGGGTCGGGTTTTAGTGGCGACACGCTCTCTGTGTGCCTTATCCTTGTTTTGCATTAGAGCTTGTACGGTGTAGAAAAGTGAAACGCCTACAAGGGGGCAACCGGGAAGGCGCGTATACCATTGAGTGTGTGGAGGATTGAAGTAAGGGACTCCATCACTCAAGTTCGGTAAGTCCTTATAGGGAAGAAAACTGCGTTTCTCCTCTTCCGAATATGGTGGCGTGAAAAGATAACCAAAGGTAGTCGATTTGTCGTACCATCCGCATATAAATTGTTTCCTTTGAAGCGCGAGAAGATCGAGCTTGTTGTCTACAGTTAAGTGATGTTCTCCACTTAAATCAAATCCACAAGCCTCTAAAATTGCGGTGATTACGCTTTCAAAGTTACACGGCGCGTTCTTCACTAACCTCTCCTTGATAGATTCATGCTTAACCGCGACCAATTGTTTAGCCAAAAGAGAACCGAGATTAGCCTTCTCGTATTCGTACACAAATGGTCCTATAAGCAATGAAAACTCATCAAACTTCACTGTTCAATGCTCTTTTCTACTATAGATAAGTTGCGCGATGAGTGCATGAACATACCGAATCGCAGGATGTGTGATTTTTGCCATCTTTGAAATACCTGGAATAAATCTCTCATTAGCAAACCTCATCTATTCATCGTAATGCGTATTTCTAACGGTCAAATTTATCTTATCTAAGCACTCGAATCCTAAAATATCGCAAGTTTAATCGATAGTCAAAGAGAATGACATTCTCCTAACCGTAAACTCCAAAATACCTTCTTTAGCTTTGGTTCTCTTGCCTCGTGGATAAACTAGTGTTACGGTAGCAAAGAAATCTCTTGCTATCTCTTCGTAAGTCGGTCGCGAGATAGACACAAACTTGGTAAGTCCTAGTTCTTCAAGATACCATTCCACGTCGCGTCGAGTTCAGAGTAAATCAAGAGTCTCGAAATCGATGGTAGGGGTTTAAGACAAGACACACTGTTTTAAGCGCGTAACATAGTCCATATTACCTTGAATCTTGGATCCAACGGTCTTCATAACAACATTTGTAGTTGAGGATCCACCAGTGTTCGACTTAGTCTTCGATTTTCGTGGTTTCTTTGGTGGAGGAACCGATTTTGGCACAATGGTTTGGGCGACCTCCACAAATCTCATTGGCTCACTCGAATCCTCATCATCTTTGTCTCTAAGTTGGTAATCCATTTCCTCATCATCTTCCCTCAAAATTTCCTTTCCATTCTTCTTTGTCGATTTCGAAGATTTTCTAGAACGTGAACGACGCGGAGCTTGGGGCTCTCGTTCGCCAATGATTATGGGATGCTTCTTCGGTCTAGGGATCCTAGTAGACCTCCTTGTGATAGCCTTTCCTTCCATTGGAATCACTACAAAAGAAAAATCTCGAAAAAGTATTTACAGTCTTGAAAATCAAAAATTCCAAAAGAAATGCTTCTAATAAAAATTTAATTTAATAAAAAGCATATCAAGACATTAGGAACTTGTAAGAATGATAATCCAAAGTCAAATAATTTTTCTCAATTTAAATCATAATTTTCGGATTAATGCTTAATTACTTAAGAAAATTTGATTTTTTTTGCAATTAAAGCTCTAAGGTGTCAAATTTGAAGCCAATCCTATGTATATATAATCAAACCAACTCAATGAATGCATTATTACCATTAACAACACCAAAATGCGTTTTCAATTAAAAACCCAAAAATCATTTTTTTGTGAAAATTTTCATAAAGGTGCTAATCATGTAATTCAGTAAAGAATAATGCAATGCCTATGCCTAGACAAGTTTTTCTATTGGATTCTCAAACAACTTAAGCAAATTAAGCGTTAATTTTGAGAATTAAGAATAACCACAAACTTGAGATTTAGACAAAAAGATGGTTTATAAGAAAACATACCTTGGTTTTGGGGATAATGAAGTTGAGAATTGAAACCTTAATCAAACTCTAATTAATTTTAAGTGTCTCAAGTAAAAGAGACGATTTCTCAACTAACCCATTTCTTTTGGTCAAATGCAAAACTAACCCACTTTTTCCTCCTCTTTACTATTCACCACTTTCTCACAAATCTCTCCCTCTCTTCTTCTCATATTCACGAAAATGCCATTATCTTTTCTTTATTTCTTTTTTTTTCAAAATCAGAAATTTATCAAAAGACTAAAACACCAAAAAACATCAACTTATTTACGAAAATGCCATCTTCTTCAATTTTTTCAACCACCATGAACAACCAAATTGAAGCTCTAAATGCTACACCAACTGATTTTTTGTTACGTAAATGCATAATAAGTGAGCTCATAACATAGACATCATTAATTTTCTCTCCAATTTCATCTAAATCTCTCTTATTTTCGTTCTTTCAAAATTTTCACTCATAACTTCATGTTTTCCCGTAATTCTTCCAAATAAAACGGTTGGGGTTGTTTTTTCGGTGAAATTGATAGTTTCGGTGGTTTAAGAACGTGAATACGAAGTCGAACGAGTGAAAAAGGTAACGATTTTTGATTTTCGAAAATTTCAGATCTGGTTCGTAAATGTAGACTGCATTTGAAGTCTACAAGTCAACGATGATTTAGATTTGCATTTGACTATTATTTGTAAAAAAGGTGAAGTAGACTGCATTTTAAGTCTACACAGTTTTCTTTGACAACAATTAAAAATATTGTAGACTTCGTGTGTAGGCAGCGGAAAAATCAGGTTACTTTTGCATTTGACCAAACCATTGACCGTAAAAAGTAGACTGCATTTGAAGTCTACTTCAAGTAGACTTCAAATGTAGTCTACAAACAGGTCACTTTTGGATTTGAACTTTTTTTTGTAGACTTCATTTGCAGTCTACTCTGAAAAGTGAGGTTAGTTTTGTGTTTGACCAATCTTTCAAAAAATTGACCGGAAAGTAGATATCTTTTGTAGACTTCATTTACAGTCTACTTTTAGAAGTAGACTGGAAATGAAGTCTACAAAAAAAAGTACAGATTTTTTGGTCAAATGCAAAACTAACCCTACATTTTATGTAGCCTTCATTTGCAGTCTACTTTGAAAAGTCAACAAAAGTCAAATCCAAAAGTAACCTGTTTTTTTTTTGCGTAACTGGAAATGAAGTCTACTTTCCTTATGTAGTCTACAAATGAAGTCTACTTTCTTATGTAGACTGGAAATGAAATCTACTTTTTAAACAGTGAATATTTGATCAAATGCAAAAGTAACCTGCACTTTTATGTAGACTGCAAATGAAGTCTACACCAAAAAGTCAACGTTTTGGTCAAATGCAAAAGTAACATTTGTAGACTGCAAATAAAGTCTACAACACTTGTAGACTTCATTTGCGTTGTAGACTTTATTTGCAGTCTACATACCGATTTTCTTTAATTGCAAAAATAACCCATTGTAGACTGCATTTGAAGTCTACTCAATGTAGACTGCATTTGAAGTCTTCAGTTGGAGTCTACAAATGTGATAGTTTTTTAAAATGCATTTTTTGACATATTGACAATGTATTTTTTTGATTTTTTTGTTCTCACCTGTTTGTTAGTTGTATATCTACCCCCTATAAGAGTTGGTCATGTTTAAGACAAATAATTGTGGGGCAAACTTATTTTCTTGATTTGGTGACTAGTTAGCTCATATTGAGTAGACTGCATTTGAAGTCTACATAGAGTTACTGCATTAGAAGTCTACAAATGTGGCAGTTTTTTCAAATGCATTTTTTTACATATTTACAATGTATTTTTTTGATTTTTTTGTTCTCACATGGTTGTTAGTTGTATATCTACCCCCTGTAAGAGTTGGTCATGTGTAAGACAAATATTTGTGGGGCAAACTTATTTTCTTGATTTGGTGACTAGTTAGCTCTTATTGAGTAGACTGCATTTGAAGTATGTTTTCCGATTTGTACTAATGGCATATCCTTGTTTGTATTTTACAGATGATTGTTCAGTTACCTGTTGTTTATGGTGGTTGGATTATGGAAGATGGTATTTGGCGTTTTGAGGTTGACAATCGAAGAGGCGGGAGAATGTTTTTTTTGAGTGATGGTTTTAAACATGAGGAACTTGTTGAAATGGCACATGATGATTATGACATTGATAAAAAATCAGAGGTGGTGGAGCTCACTTACTCACTTCCTCCATCAATGTTGCAACAGATGGCTCGAGATACGCCTCCTATGCATGTTAAAAATGACAGACAAGTCCAAAGTTTGATTGAGCTAAGTAGAACACAAGTATTACGTCTTTGTGTGTCGAGTTGGCCCGTGGTGGATGATGCTGATTGTGAGGATGACGGTAGTGATGAAGATGTGGTAGAATCCGAGGATGAGGACGAGGATAATGATGTTGGAGATGATGTTGGAGATGATGTTAAAGACGAGGCATTTGGTGGTGTGGATGGTGTTAAAGAAGAAGATGAACCCGGTAGTGACGACGACTACAGTGAGTATGGAAAAATCAAAGACGAGGATAAAGAAGATACATCTTTTGGTGTGAATGCAAATAATTTGGGCGGTAGAGGTAGTTCAAATCCGACATGGTCCGATAACATATTCGTGAAACAGAGTTTTAGTACGAAGGATGAGCTACTTAAGGAATTGCGGTTGACGGCTTTGATGCTAAGATTTAGTTTCAAGGTGTATAAGTCTACGACAATGCTTTTTGTGGTGTTGTGTCATGTGAAAGGGTGCGAGTGGAAGGTAAGAGCGAGTGTAAAGAACGAAGCAAACCGGTTTTGGGTGATAAAGTATGTGAACGTTCATACGTGTTCCACGGCAGGTCGAGTGGCTCACCGTAAATACTCCACACCGAAATACGTTGGTCATCTATTTATAGAGCGAGTTGGAATCATTAACGGAATTACCCCGGAGCACATCAAGGATGCAATGAAAACGATGTTTGGGATGACTTTAGATTATACCACCGCATATAGAGCTCTTAAATATGCACAAACATTGGTTAGGGGGTTACCGGAAGATGGATATCAGCTTCTTCCATCATACTTGCATCACATCGGGAAAGCTAATCCGGGGACAGTGACCGGTCTTGAAATGGATGCTACAAATAGATTTAAATATCTATTCATAGCATTCGGAGCTTCAATAGCCGGATTTAAGTATCTCCGACGAGTAATTGTTGTTGATGGGACACATTTGAGCGGGAAATACGAAGGAACTTTGTTAGTGGCAGCTGCGCAAGTCGCTAATTTCCAAATATTTCCTTTGGCCTTTGGGGTTGTCGATAGTGAGAATAATGAGTCGTGAGAATGGTTTTTCAAGAAATTGCGTTTATGTATATCGGATGGCTACCCGTTGGTCATAGTTTCAGATAGGCATCAGTCTATTATCAATGCATGCGCGAAGGTTTTCCCATGGGCAACACGTGGCATTGCCCATATTTTTGGTGGAAAAGACCTAATGTACTTGGTCAAAGGTGCTGCGTATGCATATACGGAAGAAGCTTATGATCGATACATGGACGCGCTACGCACAGCATCACCGGCCATTGCAAAATACTTGGAAGACACGGATCCAAAACTTTGGTCACGAGTACATTGTGACGGACTTAGGTACAACATTAAGACTAGCAACATTGCCGAATCGATCAACGCAGCGCTTAAGGTCGCACGAGGATTTCATGTAGCATACCTTCTTGATTTTATCAGAATCAAGCTTGGAAGATGGTTTTATAAAAGACGAGACGATGCTTCCAAGCTAACCACACGCTTTAGTCGGGGATTTGAATACTTGTTGGCAATTCGTGACCATTATGCGGGTCTAATGACAGTGGAACGGATAGACGATAACCAGTTCATTATAAAGGGAGGAACACAAAATTATCTTGTTGACTTGCTTCACAAGAAATGTTCTTGTGGTATTTTTCAAATCGAAAGGATACCTTGCTCACATGCTATTGCAGCTTCGATAATGAGTGGTGCAGATGTGGCTATGGCGCTTTGTCCATCATACGGTAGGGAGTATTTGTATGCGGCATGCTACCTAAACATTTTCCCCAAAAACGACGCGTTACCGTATCATGAGGTACCATGTTTACCTCCTGAGGTGCATCCTAAAAAAGGTAGGAAGAAGAAGTCTAGATGGCAATCTTACCTAGAACTGTCAAGGAGGAAAGGAACAAAACCGCGCAAGCTTCACAACCCCTACAAGTGTTCAAACTGCCATTAAACGGGTCATACGCGTCCGCATTGCCTAAGTTAAGGTACTTCAAACCAGACTATGTTCACTACTTAATCAATGTTTTACATCATTAAATCGGCTGTATTAGACTTCAGGTGTAGACTTCTGTAGTAGACGTCTTAAATAGACACCTTCTCTACTAAACTTCTGTGTTTGTTACTACCATCTTTACTTGTGCTGAAGCTGAAGTTATTACATTTTAGTTTAAAACTAAACTTTTGTTCATGCTCAACTGTGTGTTCAATTATTTTAGAAAAAAAAAATTATAATAATTTCCAACTTGTGCACGTATCTATGCTCAACCTAGGTGATATAAGGTAGTTCAAAATTTGTGTCAAAAAAAAATGTTAGTTGTTTCTGCTTAAATTCGAACCAGGGCCAAATCTAGTAATCTTGTGTGTTTATTTTGTATATGTTTATACTAAAAGGTAAGACATTATCATTATCCTTATCAAAAGCGAAACATTCTTAAGTAGAAGTCTACAAGAGAAATCTACCATAGAAGTCTAAAATGTTTTAACAAATATTAAATCAGCCGTTAATAACCTATCTTCACAAAAGTACTAACTTATCCCGAGATGCCAAGGATCTGAGTTTCTGCATTTACTAACCTATCTTCACAAAAGTACAAATTATCCCGAGATGCTAAGGATATGATTTTGTCTTACATGTACAAAAAATATTCAAGAATCCTTAATAGTTTTAACGGGATAAGAAAGGTACGAATTACTGAACCGAGTACTATCTCGGCTCATAGAAGTCTAAGTGATCCCAACTTTGAGTTTCTGTGCCATCTTGTCTTGTCTCGTCGTATATCTCGGCCGCAAACTTGTCCCTGGCTGCCTTGATATCAAAGTTTTTCATCACGCTAAATGGAAGACCCAGAGCATGACATTCAATGACCTTCAAATAAAACACTCCACAACTCGAACCGTCCTTCTGTTGTGGCACTTTCTGCCGCTCGATCGTAAAAGGTTTACGATCCCAAAAGGGCCTTTCCTTCTCAGGACAAGTCTCCCGAATAAGATAAGGCACCATTACGGCTATTGGCTCTACTAACTCTTTCATTTGTTTGACAGGGGTAGTAAGCTCATAACTATCCCACACAACAATCTTATGCGTTGGAATTGAAATCCACAGTCCAATCCAATGACTCTTTTTGATGTTCATTGGCATGTAGATGTCATCCACTTGCTGCCCCCATATCTTGTCTGACCTACAATATGATGGTTCTTCACTTGTGTAGTATGTCGCTGCTCCAGCAGGTAACAACTTACCAGACCCATCGGGATATGCCGGGAAGGATTTAAAATCTTCGTATTTACTGGTCCACAACATGGGTAAGACTATATCAATGAAACATATTCTGTCGCTCCTAAACCACTCTGGATGGTTGTGGAAACGTAGCCTAAGTAGTTTTATTGCAGCATCCATATGCTGAAACAAGAAAAAAACAACAAATTAAGCTTGCACTGTCAAGTGACGTCTACACCTGAAGTGTACAAGTACAGTCTTCCAGGAATTGGAGATACTTACAGAGTCCTTGAGCCATTTAGTTGGGGTTCTCCAGAGATGGAACCAATTGGCACGGGTGTTAGGCACCAGCTCTTCTCCTTGCCTATATACAACACAATCATAAGTGAATTTTCAAGTTGTGAATAATGGAAGTCATATTAGAAAGAGAGATAAATACTTACGGTTCATCTCTCAACAAATCCTCTAGCGCCTGCAGCTTTTTCTGATCAACAGGAGCAAAAGGATCATATCCTTTTCCTGTTGGAAATTCATTTGGAATGATCCTCTGTGCAGTTACGTCCCCTTTGTATGGCGTTTTCTGTGTGTTAGCAAGATTCCTCTTTCTTTAGACCTTATTCCGTGCCATAAGCAAAGCCGCATCATTCTTCTCAATTTGTCTATTTTTCTGTTTCTCCAACACATCCTGTTTTGGCTTTTCAACAACCTGAACACTTGCCCCAGCCCCATTGACACTCTCACTTATCAGATCACTCTCATCTTGAAGTTCCTCCATCTGTACGTCTTGGTTGTTCTGAAACTTACTCTGCAAGTAATGGAGGAAGAAAGTTAAAAAAATTTGGTGTGTAAGCAAATTGTATGTAGAATTAAACAAGTATTATGTTATATATTATAGCATAGTCTTTAAACAGCAACTAACCCCCAATGTATGTAACAACAATCTAAATAAAAAAGCATAGTCTTCAAACAATACACAAACAATCAAACAGTCTGAGAACACAACAACATATGATCTTAGATGCCTGTAAATTTGTAACACCCGCGAACCAAAAAGAAATCCAGTTTGGGCTTTTTGGTCGTGACGATCGACAAATAGTGTGTCGAGTGTTATTTTATGCAAGAAGCAGATACAACGAGTGATGTGACCGTTGTATAAAGGAGCATATTTGTGAGTTGAGTATTGCTTTTCCTAATTAGTGGGTGTATTATATTCGGAGAGAATTTTAAATACAAAAGGAAAAGTAGTACTAGAATTTTAAATGCAAAAGGAAATAAAAATCAGTATGCACGATGGAGATTGAGAACTTGGTTTGAGTGGGGAAAGTTTGGCAGCCATTTGCGTGAAGTGTAGTTGGTTGTTTCTTTTAGCTTTTGTATATTTAAATGGGAAGTTGCAATAATGAAACCCCCACCCTATTTGCTCGTGAGAAGCCATATCTTGCAGAGAGAAAGAGACTTAGTTGAGAGAAAACCATCAGAAAATCGTGTTAGAGAGTTTGGGAGAGGTTTGGTGATTAAGAGAGAGAAGGAGTCAGTTCTGTCCGTTTGGTAGAGAAGAGAAACGGACGTGGAGATCAGAACGGATCGGAGTGAAACTTTGTGGGTAAGTTCTCCTTCCTCTTAGCAAGCCGTTAGACAAATCCGTTTGTATTTTGGATCAGTATGCTAAGAGATATTCGTGTTTTCGTAAGAGAGGTTCTGCAGAATCGGGTTTGAGGATCAGTCAGGTTGCGGAGTGTTTTTCCGGAGCTTCAGAGAGATTTAGACCACGATTTGTATGTCGTTGGAAAGCTCTTTCTGTCTAGTTTTTGGAACTAGTTTCCGATCGTGATTTCGAGGTAAACTCCGTCCTCAGCGTTGTTTTAAAGAAAACGCGTCGGCTCTGTTTTGTTCACAATATCCTAATTTGGTTTAGGAAAATCTTGTGGTGATTTTTAGGGATCCAAAAGGAATTAGGCAACAATCTATAGGTCGTTGGAAAGCTCTTCGTGTCTAGATTCTGGATCATTTTTCCGATTGAAGTTTGGAGGTCGGAGTTGATCGAATTTTGATCGGTAAATTCGCTAGCTTTTGAGATTGTTATCTCAATTGGATTTGTATCCAACCGGTTCTTAGGAGTTTTAGGCCGGTTTTGGGTTCCTGAGACAATTTTTAGTGATCGCTTGGAATCCGTTTGTGATTTGGTCATATATTACTTTTGAACCGTGTACTTTTGGACCGGTTCTCTAAGTTTTAAACTGTTTTTGGGGAAACCGATTCCATTTTCAGATTGGTCTAGTTAAGATCTTTTTGATGGTATGCTAATCATATTTTTGTGACCAATAGATTAATTTAGGTGAATTATTTGGTGTTTGAGAGCGTGTGTGGAGGTTCGTCTGTACGCGAATTTTCTTAGGCTAAGGTGAGTGCATGACCGTAGGCTAATTTAAGCCAACATTGAGTTTTAACAAACGATTTATAGTGGTTCCCGTGATGAAATTGTGTGGTTGGTTGTGTTTAGTTATTTAATTATTTAATTATTTGTGTCGATTGGCAGTGTTGTTTAAATCGTGTGGGCATTTTAATCGTATTGGGTTGCTTGCGTGTGGGTTAAAAATGTACTTAGCCTGTAGACGGGATGACTGTCTCACTAAGTATTTATGATAATACTTACGCAACTCTTTGTGCCATGTGTTGCAGGTAAAATATTGTGTGATCGCGGAATCATGGCGTAGGAGGAGGATGATTAGGGATGTTTGTGTGTTTGTATTTTTAGTAGGTTGCTAGAAATGTTTAAATAATAATATTTGTGGATTTATTGTTTAATAATTAAGTTGTGTGAATTCCGTTGTTTGTTGCTTGTTGTTGAAATTAATCTTTGAGAATTAATAATTATGGGGTTATTAATTCGGATTAATTAATTAATTAAAAAAAAAAAATATATGGTCGTCACATTTTGGTATCAGAGCCCTTACGGTTTTAGGGCAGTAGATTGTGTGAACTGAGACTATGTGATTTAAATTGATTATGAGTAGTTAGTCAATTTAATAGAGTCTTAGAATCATCCTCTTCGGCCTTTAAAGAGATTCCGCGGTAAGTATTTTTGATAAGTTGTAACTTCTAGTAGGCTTATTCTTCTGTTCTGGGTAGTGCATAAGAATGGTAGATAATGCTAGAGGTCGTGGTCGAAGCCGTGGTAGGGGCCGAGGACGTTGTCGGGAACCAGGGAGAAGGTCTTCCGATGGAGTAAATGCGTGTGCTGCTAGGGATGTGATGTTTGAGCAGGCTTCTGAGATGCCGACGCATCAAGTGGGATCGGTGAGCGAGACCGGTTTGAATGTCAGATGTAGAGTTTGAGTACAGATTTCTTTCCAAGCGGTGTAGGGGCCTGAGAAGGCTGATGAGTGGCGCATTAGAGTGGAACGCAACTTCCGTTCGGTTAGATTTCAGGAAGACTATCGAGTGGAGTTGGGAGTTCATTACATGAGTAGTGGTGCGCATTTGTGGTTGAGAGGCATTAAGGGCAGGAGGCCTGGTGCAGTGAGGAACTGGAGCAAATTCTTAGTTGAGTTTAATGCTAAGTTATTTCCTCAGGAGGCAGGGGATCGTCTTGAGACGAGGTTTGTGGAGCTGGTTCAGGGTAACCGGACAGAGCGTGAGTATGATAGAGAGTTCAACAGGTTGCTTGTGTAAGCTGATCGTGGTATGGAGGCCGAGCAGACACAAGTGAAGAGGTTCCTGAGGGGACTTTAGGCTGATTTGAGGACACGTTGTGGAGTGTCATAGTACGCCAAGAGGGCAAAGCTGTAGAGCTTGCTGCAAGTGTTAAGGAGGACCTGAAGGGTCAGGTAGCTGAGGTGGTTCCAGCAGTGGTTGCTCCTGTTGTTCAGCCGAGGAGACAACAGCAGCAGAGTGGATTTGGTTCTGGCAAGGGTGGTAAGCCTGAGCAGGGCCAGAAGATGAGATGGGATGATGATTCGAGATCGAGTCAGAGTGGTCGCGGAAGCTTCGGGTGTGGGAGCATGCACCACAAGTTAGAGAGCTGTCATAAGAAGGACGAGGCTCGGGATTTGCGAGTGTGTTGTCATTGCACAGAGATGAGGCATATCAGGCCGATGTGTCTCAGGTTGCAGTAGATGGTGGTGGCATTGGTCCAGCCGGTGGCAGAGCAGCCGGGGACAGCGCAGGCAGTGGCGCAGGAAGTGGCGCAGGCTGCAGTAGAGCAGCGAGCGCAGAGGACCTGAGAGAGTAGGTCGAGGATTGAGCTGGTTTTCTGTGATGTTTCTGGTTTCAGAGTTTTAGCTTTTGCTATGTTGTTGTGGATTTTTGAATTTTCGTTTAGTGTTGAAACGATTAATACGAGTTGAAATTTATAAGATGAGTAGTTCTTATTTATTTTGCGGCTGGGTAGTCACGGTGCGGAGTTTGTGTTGAGTTTTGTGGAGAGTCTAAAAATAGAAGTTTACAAGAATTAGGACTGTAGACTGGAAATGAAGTATACAATGCAGACTGGAAATGAAGTATACAATGCAGACTGGAAATGAAGTATACAATGCAGACTGGAATTGAAGTCTACATTGAAGACTATAAATGAAGTCTACAATACAGGGTGTAAATGAAGTCTACAATGAAGACTGAAAATGAAGTCTACATTACCTGACGCAACTTTTACCAGGGATACCAGAAAACCCGACACAGACCAATGACGTGGCTGCCATTTCTAGTTGTCATCGTACAGAGCATGGATAACATTGTCGATCAGTGGATCGTCAATGTCATCGTCCCACCTTGGGTACATTTCACTCATATCCTTTCTTACGAAACGTACGACATTGGTCTGCATAACAAACATGGTTAGTTCAAAGTTTGAACTTCAAACAGTTAAATAGATAGATAAACATATAATAAGTAACAAGGTGAGAATCATGATTATACCTGCTTCATCATATTCTGTTTGTAATTCTTGCGAGATGTGGTAGATTCTTTGTACATTAGCATAATTGGCTTTGGGTTTAGAGGATCGTGTATCGGCTGACCAAACTCAGCTGCAAAATCAGACAAAGCATAGTACACCCACAATTGGAGAACTTGAATAAACCCTTCAATATAGTATGACTTCTTATACAGCTCTGCCTTCTTAACACCCTCCATGAGATTCTTGAAAGCTAGTCTTCCATGGGGATACTTTCGAAAAGCATCTTCATTCATAACAAGCCTAGCCATCTGAATGGAGATTTTTGTTGAACCTCTTTTGCCTTCAACATAGGCAGCATAGATGGCAAGATAACCCAGCCTCATACGGTCTACTTTGTCCCATTCGCCATAAACATTAAGAACAACAACTAAATCATCAAGAGAAGGAGCCTGATCAACACTCAGTCCAAGAGGTTCCAGAAAGCGTCCATGGCTTCCGTAATCGCTACAGTAGGTTGACCAAGGTCTTCAACATAATCACAATTCAAACATATGATATGTTCAAACTCATGGAGAGAGAACCTTATCGGGTTAACACCAATGAGACTCCATATCTCCTGTTTCTTCTCGCATTTGAGCTGTAAAGTTAGTATATGATGGACCAGCCTAGATGCCCAACCAAAATGCATTTCATGTAACCTCAGGAACAATCCCAAGGACGAGTTTCTGATATCATCCAATTCGTCAGGAAGGAAAACACCAGGAGCCGTAATAGCATTCATGACTTTCGTATAACCGCTATAGTATCCAATGATCTTATCGGTTCAGGCTCAAGACCCTTGGTATAAAAACATGGTGGGAATTCTTGTGTACCTATGCTGACCTCTCTGCAGATCAAATAACAACAATTACTCAAACAGTAAAGTAAATTACAAGTCTTAACAAGTAGTCTGCAAAAGATGTCTACATTTGAAACAAGTATTAACCTATATAATTATCAAATTTGATTAGGGTGAATTTGGTAACAGCTATGAAAAAGTATAATCTAAAGGTATAATTGTGTCACATATAGTGGTTTTGAATAGATTTGAAGATATGTTTATTTCATGTCTGAATAATAATTTGAACGACAAGATATGTAGAAGAAACGAAACGACGAGATCTGTAGAAGAAATGGAACGACAAGATCTGTAGAAAAAATGAAACGACAAGATCCGAAAAATATATAAACGCAAGGAAAACCGAGATTTAAATTCAGTTTGGCCCAACAGAGACCAGATCTCGAATCCAAACAACATAAGAGGGAAGACATTATTTGTGAGAGGAAGAGATTGCGGTAGCATTGAGAACAACTCCGTAAACAGTGAGACCCGAGCTCGAATCGAAGATATTTCGGAGATAAAGAGAAATAAATACCTTCTATTCGGAAACTGTGGAATGGCGGTGGAAGTCTACTCTGGAAGTTTACTTCGGCGGCGTTCGTTTGAATCGTCTACAGAGAGGGTAGGGTTATCAGACCTTCTTACCAAACTAAACGAGATTTTTAACCCTTGAGTTTTTATATGTAGGTCAAATTAAGCGGTTAAGTGGACGGTTAGCTTATGCTGAATGCATACGCGGTTATTTGTGCGGGTGAACCGGCGTAAATCAGTTTACATGAGCCGGTTCAACAATAGTAAACATAAAACGGTTAATGTAACTTCGAATACACTTCAGTTGTAGACTTCACTTAGCATCAACTCTAGTTAGACTCTAAATGAAGTCTAAATACTAAAGTAGACTTCAAATGAAGTCTACAACCATAACCATATTTTCGTGATTTTTTTAACTGTTGATTAATTTCTTAAACATTTTATTAAGAATACTCGTTTCTTGTACTTTAATACTTTTATATTAAAAATTGTAATACCACGGTTCATTTATCTTTTTGTTAAACATTTTAAAAGTTATTAATTAGTAGTCTACTGTACATGTCTACTATTCGAGTTGATGTGTCACTCAAACCTGACAGCTTTTTCTTAAACGTTTCAAAAGTTATTAATTAGTAGTCACTTCTGTTTTTTTTTTTAATTCGGGTGACGTCTCTTCGGTCTCTACAACACGTCTCTTCGGTCTCTACAACACGTCTCTTCGTATGTACATATATAGGCACGTACTTCCATTTCTCCATCTCTACATCTTCCTTCATCCTCGTCTCTTCGGCTCTGCATCTCTATACTCGTATACTTCAGCCAAACTGCCCCAACAATAGATCGGAGTAAGCAAAGGAACATTCGACTTCGATGTGATTTGAAGGAGTTGAAGAAAGAATACCCTTCGATGAGGATCATCGACGAAAGTAAGTATTCATGAATCTTTTAGGATTTTAATAAAACCTAAACCCTAATATATTATTCGATGATACAAATTATCATATGGAGGTTCCTATCGATGGACCATCGGAGACTCCATATGAAGGAGGGGTTTTTTGGATATCCTACAGATGGCCACTGGATTATCCGTATTTGCCGCCACAGGTGATTTTCAAAACCAAAATCTACCACCCCAATGTCAGTGCAACAAGAGGCATTGACCATGACATGTTAAGAGCCACGCGATGGTCTCCTGCGCTCCGCCCGACCCTGGTTTTGAAGGAAATTCTCAATCCCATGGCTTCACCAAACTTAGATGATCCTCTATCGGCACGCGTAGCCGATATTTACCAAAATCACAAGGCCAAGTTCGAGGTAACTGCACGAATTTGGACGGAGGAGTACGCAATGGAGTGAGCCGGTGGTTTAGAAGATAAGAAAAAAAGATCCAATGTGTTATTCCATGTTTTTATTTCTGTTTTTTTTTCCTGGACTTTTACTTTGTTTCCTTTTTGTCAATTGCTTAATCTAATGAAAACTTTCTTTTGTCAATTGCTTAAAATTATCCGGTTATGTTAAAATTCCCGGTTCATGTAGACTTCAATTTAATATAGACTGCAAATGAAGTCTACAACTATAAAGTAGACTGCAAATGAAACCCTAAACGCAATATAGACTGCAAATGAAGTCTACATTCTGAAACCCTGTAATCTAAATTGAAACCCTAAACTCAATTTAAACTGCAAATGAAGTCTACAACTATAAAGTAGACTTCGATGGAGGTCTACAAGTCGAACCACTAAATTAAAAATAAAGTCTACATTCCCGAACCCTAATTGTAGACTTCTGACACCCTAATTGTAGACTTCTGAAATTATGTTAATTGAATTATACCTAAGTGTAGACTTCATTTTAAGTATAAAATACGAAACCCTAATTGAATTTGAACTTGAGTTTGAGTTAGATTTTGTATTTCTTAACCACTTTTAAATGAATTAGGGATTTTTCCTTGGGTTATATATGTTAGACAACAAAGACAAACATACAGATCGACATGCAAATAATAAGGAATATAAAATTCACCGGTTCAAAAGCATAGTGATATGAAGCGAGAAGAAAAATGACCCATTTTGCTACATGAAAGAAAAATCAACGTAAAAGAAAAATAAACATAAAAGAAAGTCTTCGCATCAGATCACATTATTTGGAAGTCTTTAAACAGCCTCACTCCATTGGCATTGCATACTGAGCCGTCCAACCTCGAGCAGTTGCATCGAACATGAACCTATGGGTCTTGTACATATGCGCGATGTGAGGCAATAAAGGATCTTCCAAATTTGGGGACTTCAAAAGGTCGCGAATGATCATCACGACGTGGGACACCTTATAGGAAGGACACCATTTTGTTTCTCTTAAGACGTCATGGTCTACGGCTCCATTTCCATTGATGTTTGGATGATAAATTTTTGTTTTGAAACACACCTGTGCAAATTCAAAACACACCTGGGTAAATAACACATGATAATACACGTGAAGTTTATTTTGCATCAACCATCCTTTGGCGCCTTTAACGGATAATCCACTGGAAACAAGATGCTAAGCCAAAAAACCCCCCTAGCGTAGGGAGTATCCATGGGTTCATCTATAGGTACTTCGTAATGGTAATCTTCATCATGACACAGTGATGTTAAACAAATAAATAAGAAATTCAATGATCTGACTCGATGAGATATCGTAAATACAATACAATAAGAGATCCTAAATAATTACCTTCCTCGATGATCTTCATAGTAGGGAATTCTGTCATCATCTCCTCAATATTCTTGCGAATTAGTCTGAGTCTAAAAGTCATCTCATCAATATTCTTGTGAATGATCTGATATAGATGTAGATAGATTGTGAGAAGATGAAGAATACTCTTATATAGATGTAGAGACGAAGAGACGTGCCTTGTTAGTTTTGGTCAAACCTAATAAATGTTCTGAGTTCAAATTTTGGTCATACTTCACAATTTATTATAGTTTATTTACGAACAATAAAATTTTACAAAAATATTTTTCTCAATTTATAAATTTAAATATAAGGTTTAATTACGATGTAGACTTCTTTTCCAGTCTTAAAGTAGATCTCATTATGATATCTACTGTGACTTCCGGTGTAGACTAAATTAGGCTACATTGTAATAGTCTTCTATAATCCGATTTAATGTCATTACAGGTCTACTATGTAAGTTTACTGTCCGAGTTGATGTGTCAGTGTTACCTGACCACTTTTTCTCAAATGTTTCAAAAGTTATGACATTAACTATGTGACAGTGATAGGCATCAGTGACAGTTTCACTAAGAAGTCACGTCTCCGCTTTGCTTTTTTTTTTAAAAGGGTCACTTCTCTTCGTCTCTTAAACAATAGACATTGGATCTGAAATTGATGTGATTGGAACGAAAAAATTGCAATAGCATAATGGTTAAATACTAACACATACTTACATGATAAAGATCTTTGTAACTTCAATTTTGACATGATAATAACTTAAATTTTACAAACATGTTTGAACACGGTAATAACAACGTGGGAAAGAGGATTAAAGTACACAATTGGTTTACTATGAGACAACATAGGAAGGAGGATTCCGCGGTTTAATACGTAGATTTTATTGTATATTTAGCCGGTTAGGTCCAAATATTGGTTCATGTAGACTGCAATTGAAGTCTACAACCCGAAACCCTATACTCACTACAAGAAAACAACGTTTTTACGACTACATTTGGCGACTAAATATGTAGTCGTAAATTTGGCGACTAATTAGATATTGATAAGCGACTATGTTACGTCTACACATATTTAGTCGTATATTAGTCGGCAAATTTACGACTACATAGAGTAGTCGTAAATTAGTCGCTAAATTGGCGACTAATTTATGACTAAAACGGGAGTCTGGTGGCGAGTCGTAACATAGTCGCTAAATTGGCGACTAATATGCGACTGCAACGGCTAGTCGTAAAACAGTCGTAACGTATGCTCCTCCATTGGTAAGTTACTTCATAAGGTCGCAATGTTTTAATGTCTTGTTACCCTTGAAGGTGTCAACAAATGCTCCTCCATTGGTAAAATCTCCTTTCTCAATCATTCTAGTTGATGGAAGCTGATTCGAATCTTAGTAGTAAATTGATTCTAGTCTCAAGTGTATGTTGTAAACTAGTCGTAAGGTAGTCGTAAATTTAAGCTTCTATATTACGACTATTGTTTCATATTAAGAATCTAAAATAGATTAGAAAAACTATTACAAAATAAAAATAAAGTTGATGAGTCTTTGATTTATAGTTTAGACATATAGTTTGGGGTTTAGGGTTTGGGGTTAAGGGTATATGCTATAGGGTATATATCTTTGTTAACAATAGAAATATTTTTTTTTTTTGTAAATATTAATGAGTGTTCAAAATAAATTTAGATTTAATTAATTTGTAATTTCAAAACTCCAAATCCCAAATCTAAAAAAAGAATCACAAACTTTAAATTATGAACTCTAACCCTTAACTTACATCCAAACATTAAAGTTAAATAAAAAACTATGAACCCAAAATATAACTATTTTCAAATGAAGTTGATTATAAGTGTGATATGTCATAAAAGTTTTTGTAAATAATTTTAGGATATAGAATTTGTCATCCATTAATTTACAAGATATTGCAAAATTAATCTACTAATTAAAAAAAAAGCAAATAAAGATGATTGGCTTCTCATTGGTTAATCCATTGAGAGAAGGATTAGACTTCTTTTCTTATCCACCGTTGATTATATTAAAATCAACGACATACACTCTTCCTTGGCTTTTTAATTTTCCTCGTCTCACGCCTCATCCCTCATCTCTTCCTTGCTTCTTCGTTTTCTTCCTATTCCCACAAACAATTCGTCTTTCCTTAGCAATATCTATCTCACGATTCATGAACAGATCTTCCATTTCGTCTCTCATCTATCGTCCTGCATAATGGCTTCTTCTTGCAGCAGATTCATGAACAGATCTTCCATTTCGTCTCTCAGATCCGTAATCAGATCCTCGCTTCTCAAATCTCCAATCGGCTCCGGACCTTCGCCTACCTCCGCCAGATTTCGTATCCCGTCTAAACCCGCCGCTTCTCCCCGCTTCTCCTTCTCCAGGTCTGCTTATATAACCTAATCGGAGTAATCTTATGTGTTGTGTGTCGAATTCAATGTTTAAGGGTTTCAATTTCGTTCATTTCTTCGTTTTAGGGTTTTGATTTGGTGAAATTTGTGTGTAGGTGCCCATCTGAACTGTGGCTGCTGCTCGTTTGACGTCTTGCCTTAGCACAACTTCCAGAAGCAGCCGAGCTCTCTCTCAGGGTACTCTCTGCTGCACCTCTCTCGACCTCTAATACTAGTTTCTGTTTTCTTGCTTGTGAGTAACTCTTTTTGGCTTTCCTCTCTTTCATTTTTGTGAACATTTCATTCTCTGTCACATTTCTGTGTGTGAAATTAGTGAGCTCGAATTAAAGTTTGATACTTGTATGGTTTGTAGATTATCCATGCTTAGCACTTTGGTTTTGTTAGTTAGACTTAAGAAAAGAATCATACCTTACTAAGATCTTTACGAAATTAAATTGCTATAAGGATCAACTGTTTGATTGCTTATATGAAGTGTTATTGCAAGCTCTATGATTACTTTATGCCTATGCTTCTTCCTTGTTTACATTAATTCTTGGCTCTATGACTTTTTTCCTTTTTTTTTGCTTGGCGAACTAGTTGCGTTACCGAGTGTTGATAGATCTAATGTCTGACTCTTAAGGGCTCACTTTAGTAAAACTTGTATAGGCTGAAGAGTTTCTAGAGTTGTGAAAGAGTTTTTTCTCGTCAGAGATATTGGTCATGGTCTCAACAAGGCAGGCATGTCTTTAAGCAACCTTATTTATATGCTTTGATTCCAAATCTTCATGATTCTTGATTTTCTTATATAATCTGGACTCTTTGAATAATGAACAGGAAAGTTCCCAACTCTTGTTAGCCACCAAGAGTCTTTGGAATCGAAAGTGAATGAGACAAAAGCAACAGTGAAGTTTCAGCTCAACAGTGAAGTGAAGCATGTCAGCTACTCCTGGTGTGCCAAAGAATCACACAAAGCCATATGTTTGTCCAGTGGAAAGAAGTTCGAGAAGGCCGGAGGAAGGAGGAAGAGTTGTGGTTTGAAGGTGTAAGAAAGGTGTCATTCCATTGAACTTAGTTAAAGAGTTTTGTTGCTTCTTGGTCTTTGTCCGAATAGAATTCTTGGTTAGAGTACTCTTGTGTTCCTTTGTTTAAGTCATGATTGTAAGTTTTTTTCTACTAGATTCAATGTGTGCATTAGCTCCAAGATTTGTAAATGAATATAATTTGTTTTTAATAATCTATTTCCGTTTCTGTTAATTGTATATAATTTGTTTGAAATATATTATATTTGACAATATTAATTATTATTGTAATATATGAAATTAATTAACTAAATAAATTAGTCGTAATGTAGTCATTAAATAATCGTAACATAGTCGCAACGTAGTCACTAAATTTTACGACTATTTTACGACTGCACCAAGATTCTCATTTGTTCATGCGAATTAATCGTAACTGTGTCGTAAGATAGTCGTAATATTTAACGACTATTTTGCTACTAATATTTACGACTACATGAAATAGTCGTAACTTAGTAGCCAAAATGCCGACTACTTTACAACTAATGTATTCACCGACTATCGATTTGGTACTACACTCAGTAGTCGTAAAATAGTCGTAATTCTTGATTTAGGGACTACATTGCGACTAATGTTGCAGTCGTAAAAACGCTGTTTTCTTGTAGTGACTCTAAATCAAAACCCTAACTCTATGTAGACTGTAAATGAAGTCTACGACCCTAAAGTAGACTTCGATTGAAGTCTACAATTCGAAACCCTAAATTTATTATTTTCAAAGGATTATTCAAATCCTTTAATAAAACTTTTATCAAACATTCAAACATATAATATATTAACAATTAATCAATTTTGTGCAAGGTTTATGTTTTTAAACGTGTTAATGTAGGAATTATGAACCTTAAATCAAACCTTACATTACAACTACAATTACTATAAACCTTAAACTATCTATATGAATACCAAAACATAAACTCACTACAAGCATAAACTCATACAGCTTATATGCACCAAATTACAAAAACAAATCGTTTCAATAGCTAACTAAATTGTGATGGAGTATAAGCGTTTGGTATTCTTGTATACTCTAGTATACAACATGTTATTCATTCCTTTCATTTCCAATGCAATTTGTCTTTTTCTATAATTTTATTCAATGTTGTGAAATTTTATTTTTCATACTTCACAAATGATTATAGTTTATTTATGAAAAGAAAGTTTTACAAAACTATTTTTGTTTCAATTTATAAATTTTAAAAAACGCTTTAATTACGTTGCAGACTTCATTTGCAGTCTACATAGTGTTTGGGAAGTCAAAGACAATAAATGTTCCGAGTTTAAAAGGAGAAAAAGTTTACACGTGTAAAAGTTCTGAATAAAGCGGGCATTAAATGTTCTCAATTTGAATCATACGTGTAAAAGTTCTGACTCATGACTGTCACTTTGTAAATTGTACTCTTTACACCTGCCAAATATTTTTTCCCGATGAAGTGTGAACATACATGACACATAAAAAGTGCCGGTCCTCGATATTTTAAGTCCACAAGCAAACAAAAAATTTGGGGCCACTAAAATGTAATTAATTTCATTCTTTTACGCCGTTGTAGACTTCATATGAAGTCTACAAATGTTTGCCAAATATCTTGTTAACGTGTACAACACGTGGCAAATTGAGTTGGATCTGTTAGTCTATAATGACATAGTTTTGTGATTTGGGGATCAAAATGAGTGTCGCAATTAGGGTTCTTATTTTGTTCCTTCTTTGCCAATTTCAAAGAGAGAAGAATTTGGGGAAAATCGGCGAGACAACGATGAGTGACCGAGGAAAAGGGATTCCGACTAACTGTAGATGTGGTGAACGTGTAAGACTGTTGACTTCAAGGACGTCGACGAACCCATGGAGGCGATTTCATGCTTGTCCAAATGGAGATGAGGTAAAAAATTTTGGTTTCACAATATGTTTGAGTACATTTTCATATTCGATTGAAAATGTTCTTGTATGTTGTAGAAAAATCAGTTTCACTTGTTCAAATGGATGGATGAATCTATGCTTGAAGAAATTGAAGAAATGAAACCAAAGCTTGGTGATCTTGAAAGAACTTCATTGAGTTTAGAGAAGGGTTTAACAGTTTCAGAATCAACCATGGAAAATCTGACAATGGAGACAAAGACTTGTGAAGTTGTGATAAGGAATTTTAAGAAGGAGCTAGATGGTATTGAAAAGGAAATTAAAGATTGCAAGATGCAGCTTCAGAGTTTAAAGAACATGGTTCTGTTTGTTGTGGCAATTGTCGTTTTGTACAAGTTTGCTATCTAGTATGTTACTTCGTAGTTCGTAAGGGTTTAGTGGTTTGTTGTTTGTTATGTAATTGTAGATGTTGTTTGAATCGGAAATACAAAAAATCCTTGAAATCCAAAATACATAAAAACCAAAATATATCATAGTTCTACTAAAATCCGCAAAATGCATCTCTTAACCAAACGTCGGATCCACCTAAAACAGAGACCAACATTATAATATGAACACGTAAGACAACCCATAAAGAGGCAAAAGATCAGAGGCTTTGTTCCATATATTACAATCCTAATTTTAATATTATACAACATTAATGGATAAGAGAAACTAAGAACTTATCCACCAAACATATAACAAACTCATCACACATAAAATAATTAAACACACCATCACAAGGTCCTTAACGTCGACGCCTCTGCAACGCTTCTTCACAAGAAGCTTTAGTCGAGTTAACTCCATCTTTGTTTTCTGAAGGTTACTTCGAATCGTCTCCAAATCTGACCTAGCACCACAGCCACAATCTGTTATGGCGTGCCGTTGATTAAATGTTAACTGACGAATTAAAGATGCCTGCTCATCCACCATCTGCCTCATCTCTTCCAATTCTTCCATAACAGCCTCATCCCACCACTTCAATATATGGAAAAGACCATCCTATAGAAAGACAGAAGACATAATCCAACACAAGACAATATTAAAATGTGAATCACAAACAAAACCAACAAATTTGAATTTAAACGACAATAAGACAAACCGTACAACATGGTTTTCACATCCATAGAATCTTCGACCCGGATTATCTATTGAGGTGGAGGTTTTAAGAACTGCCACCAAACCTCACTTATACAACTTGGGAAATCCAGAAATTCGTGCTGCGCTACGACGAGTAGTTGAACTCACACACCTTGCGGAACTACTAGACGGTTGTGTGTAGCTATTGCCCCATACCTGATTACGTAATACATTAAGAACTAAGTACCATATAATGAAAAAACACACACAATAAATACTAGACGTCTAGTGAAGTTTGCAAGTGAGGTCTACGTTGCAGACTTCTTACGTAGGCTGCATTATACATTTCTCTGGATAAATACATTATTATTGTAGACTGTTTTTTACGATTTCAGCATCACATTATCAACAATAACGAAACAAAACACACAAATCTTACTTGTGGCGGAAGGAAGTGTGACTCAGATCTGCAACAATGAAGATCTGAAATAAATATATCAACAGGTAAATGGGTCAAATAGATGTAAATGGACAGATTTAAAACAAATTTGAAGATAAAAACGATAAAATTGCCAGTCAGATCTGAATAAATTTGTTAACGACGGTGTGAAGTAGATCTGCAACAATGAATGCACCTGCGATCTGAAACAAAATGAAATAAACAGATTTTAAACAAGAAATAAGGTAAATAGGATAAAAAGGAAACTTAGATATGAAACCTTACCAGTTGTGACAAAATACATACGCTCTGCATATACCACAAAAAACCAAATGAAGAGGAATAGTTTATACCAAAGAAGGATAAGAGACAACGGATAAAAGATGAAGAGGAGTTACGTCACTTACAACTACAAAATCTGACTTAAAGGAGAGACGACGGTGCCCCAGATCTGCATATACCACAAGAAACAAGGTAAAAATGATAAAAATGAAAGTTAGATCTGAAACCTTACTAGTTGGAACAAAATAAATATGAGAACGACGGTGGCCAAGATCTGCATATACCACAAAAAACCAAATGAAGAGGAATAGTTTATACCAAAGAAGGATAAGAGACAAGGGATAAAAGATGAAGAGGAGTTGCGTCACTTACAACTACAAAATCTGACTTAAAAGAGAGACGACGGTGCCCCAGATCTGCATATACCATAAGAAACAAGGTAAAAATGATAAAAATGAAAGTCAGATCTGAAACCTTACTAGTTGGAACAAAATAAATATGAGAACGACGGTGGCCAAGATCTGCATATACCACAAAAAACCAAATGAAGAGGAATAGTTTATACCAAAGAAGGATAAGAGACAAGGGATAAAAGATGAAGAGGAGTTACGTCACTTACAACTACAAAATCTAACTTAAAGGAGAGACGACGGTGCCCCAGATCTGCATATACCACAAGAAACAAGGTAAAAATGATAAAAATGAAAGTCAGATCTGAAACCTTACTAGTTGGAACAAAATAAATATGAGAACGACGGTGGCCAAGATCTGCATATACCACAACAAAACCAAATGAAGAGAAATAGTTTATGACAAAGAATAATATAAGTCAAGGGATAAAAGATGAAGAGTAGTTACGTCACTTACAACTAGAGAAACTCGGTAAAAGAGAGACGGCGGTGGTTAACGACGACTAATGATGAAGATCTTCGACGCGAAAGGAACAAAAAACCGCCGTTGGAGAGAGAGAGTGTGGTTGCAATTATTTTTAACAAAATTAGGGTTGGTTTCCAGTTAACTTGTTATATGTAGAGGGTTAAATTATCCGGTTAGGTTAAAATTTTAGGTTTATGTAGACTTCATACGAAGTCTACATATTTATGTAGACTTCATATGAAGTCTACATATTTAACTCACTCATTCATTCATTTGACCATGCTATTTGTCTCTTTGTTGTAATTTGAATCAATTTTGTGAAAAATTATTTTCCATACTTCACAATTTGTTATAGTTTAATTATGGTGAAGAAAGTTTTACAAAAATATTTTTTTTCAATTTATAAATTTAAATATAAGATTTAATTACGATGTAGACTTCTCTTCCAGTCTTAAAGTAGACATCATTTGATGTCTACAGTGTAGACCATATGTAACTCACTCATCCATTCATTTTCAAAACGATTTGTCTTTTTGTTGTAATTTGAATCAATTTTGTGAAGATTTATTTTTCATACTTCACAATTTGTTATAGTTTAATTATAATGAAGAAAGTTTTACAAAAATATTTTTTTTCAATTTATAAATTTAAATATAAGATTTAATTACGATGTAGACTTCTTTTCCAGTCTTAAAGTAGACGTCATTTGATGTCTACTGTGTAGACTTCCGGTGTAGACGTCAAAAGGCTAAAAAGGTCATTATGCATTCCGTTTTTTTGTTTGCTCATTAAGGCTATATTTGTAATTTCAGTACCCCTTTGGGTTACTTTTGCTAAACATGAGATGAGGAGGATACTTTTGCATTTCAAATCAAGTTTTAGGTCATTATTAGCAATTTCCTCCAAGTAAAAACCCCAAAATTGGATTTTTAGGATTCTTGAGCTTGAACACTTGTAAAAGAGAGGTAGGGGATGATGTTTTAAAAATTATAAGACAAAATCTTTTAAAACCCTTTAAAAATCTAATTTTTATGAAAAATTTGGTTTAATTTCGGTCAAAATCCGTTTTGAAACCGGTTTGGAATAATTAAAATAAACAAAAAATAAAACTTACCCAGACCGGCTTACCTGGGACGCGAGACGTGAGGCGCGGGTGGGCATCGGGCCGGGATGCGGGACGGGAGCTTAAGGATGCAGGACGAGGGATTCACCTGGCACCAGTCGAAACCAAGTGACCGGTGCCAGCGTCTGGGGTCAGGGACGCGGGTCGATATAAGTGGAACGGACAAAGCTCTCGCACCGGACGCAGAAGCCACCCGGGGCGAGCGTCTGGGGTTTGGGCATTTTCCGCGATCCGCGGATTGGTTTGGGACGCGGTCACGTGACACCAGACCAATCCGCGTGTTCGGTGCCTTGGTCCGGGGTCTGGGATCGTCAGACACTTATTTTTTTTATTTTTATGTTTTAGTTTCTACAAAAATCAAAATAAAATCATTAGTAAAAAATTTAAACTTTTAAACCTTAGAAATTGAAATTTAAAAACTAGATTAAGCATGGAAATTTTAAAAATATGTGGGTTGCCTCCAACAAAGCTCTTGTTTAAAGTCAATTAGCTCGACTCCTTTGTCGGTTTTTAGACTTGTGCTGATTCTACTAAAGGAATTGTAGTTCCTTTAGATTCTCTAACCTCTGGGTTCTCGACTTCTTGAGTGACTTTTGTCGGATCTCCATCGTCAAGATCAATGACGATGCTCATGGGGAAAAGTTTCAAAGTGTTCTCAAGCTTCCTTTGAACGGTTTCCACATTGTTCGACTTGTCTTTACTTGGCACAAGTATCTTGATTACCGTGGCTGGCTCATTTATGACTTTGTGGTTTTCTTTATCCTCCTTTTTATTCTTAGGAACCTCCATAGTGGTCACTATGGCATTTATACTCTTGGAAACACTCCTTTGCTTCTCCTTAGCGGGTTTATCAACGGTTTTTGCATTAAGATTTTCTTTTTTAGCTTGAGGGCTTCCTTGTTTAGCGTCTCCGGGGTCTATACTTGGTTTGGTAACCTTCATTCCCACCGAATTTAGTACACTCGCAATATTCATCGCGTGATGGTAAAGTTGCTTGTTGATTTTGGTGAAGCAAATTATCCAGTTTGGGAAATCAATAGCGGCTCCGGTGGTTGCTAAAAATAAAAGACCAAGTATCAAGGGCTTCATCTTTCCCATCTTCATCTCCAAGACATGAAAATCAGTGGGGACGTCTCTCTCTCTCTCTCTCTCTCTCTCTCCAATCAATGAAACAACAAAGCCTTTTTTTTAATTAATTCATTAATCCGGATTAATATTCCCATAAATAATAATCCTTAACGATTACTTGAAACTCAACAACCAACCAACAACAGCGAAAAATAAACAATCAACTAAACCAGATAATGTTATAATTCAATTAAACCAATAAACAAGTCAAATATCAATTCTAGTTCCAACATAACCTAGCAACCTAAACACTAGGTTCTAGAACTCAAACATAAAAACAATAATAAACCCTATCATCCTCTCTCATTGCCTTGATTTCACGATCACACTTTATCTTTACCTGCAACACATGGAAAAATGAGTTGCGTGAGTATTATCACAAATACTCAGTGAGGTGGTCATCCTGTCTACCGGTTATAAGTATAAGATAACAAATGCCAATTCCTACGCGATCAAACAGTAGTATACAATGTTCAATTACCAAAATCAGAACAATCAACTAAAACCAACAATTCAGAAGTTGGTGTCGATCGACACACCACCTTGGTGTCGATCGACACCTCAACACGAAACCCAGGGCACATAACTTGGTGTCGATCGATACAACCACTCCTCGCAGAAACCTGAACCGAGCCAAATCCTCACACGACTTGATTCTGTTCCATCACGCGACACAATTCTACGATGAACAGAACAATAAACACATGAAAATCACACAGGAAACCCAATATCCACGAAATAATAACCATTCCATCGACAAAACAATCAATCATCATCCTAACATTCGATTATCCTAGGTAACCACGATCATGCACTCACCTTAGGGATTTGGAAAGGAAAAATCAAAGGAAAAGGATTGAGAAAGAGCACAACCACCACATAGATCCTTAACAATCACGATAATCCTTGTTTTCACACCAAAACACCGAGAATCAATCACTTTTGATTAACAAAACCTCAAGAATACAAAAATTCTCCTTTTCTCTCCCTAATTCTCGCGAACTCACTGTTTTCTCTAAAAACATGTGGCTGCTCGACGTCTAAGGCCTATAAAACGCGAGCCTAGGGTTTTCTTAACCAAACCGCCTCAAATCGGCAATTAAAAATCGAACCAAAACCAACCCGCAACATTGTTGTCGATCGACACCCACCCTTGGTTTCGATCGATACCCCCGCCAAAATTCCATAATTTGGTTTTGGGATGTTACGTTAAGCATCATGTTCTCTAGAACTCCAAAGGGTATTGAAGATGATAAATCCGCATATTCAATGCATACCTTGGAAGTTTGGAAACTAGAGAATCCAAGTTCATTTGCTACGGCCAAGGACATGACATTGACACTAGCTCTTGTGTCACATATGCAATCATAAACTTCAATTCCATTGATGGAACATGGTATAGAAAACTTTTATGGATTATTGACTTTCTCCAAATGGGTGCTTTTAATTCTCCTCTTGTACGCTCTTCTAGATTCATCGCATAAACGCTTCTCTAGTGGTTTTAAAGCTACTATAGCCTTCTCTTCAATAGGGTTGAAAGTGTTCACGAGCTCATCTTCCTTAATAGACACCATGTTACCAAATGGTTCTTCCTTCTCCTTGACTTGTTTTCGAAGTGTTTCGAAAACTTGTGCTAATTGGACATCCGTCTTGGAAAGGTGAGTAGGGAGAGACTCGCACTTGGTGTTGAGGTCTTTATACATCCCATCCATAATTTGAGACAATTCTTTCTTGGTTTGGTTCACCGCTTCTAGCAATTGATTCTTGAACTCTTCAAGTTTCGACTCCGAGTTAGACGGGGCTTCGTTTGAAGGAAATACGAATGATTGCTTAGTTTGGTACACTCTTTTAGGGTATAACGGTTGTTTAGGAGGGTATTGGACTCTTTGGTTGTAGTTTTTCTTCGGATAGACTTGATCTTGAGGGTTCTCAACGTTGTTGCTTCGGTAGGACAAATTTTGGTTCGGTCGGTAATTGTTGTTGGAACCTCGATTCCCATAATTTCCTCAAATGTAGTTCACTTCCTTTTGATTCTCCTCTGACCCACCTCCAATAAACTCTTAGGATCACAATTAGGTCCCACGACATCTTCTACGACATGAATTCCTCGTTGGCTCTTAAGTAGTTGTGACATCATGCTCTTGAGCTCGGTGATTTGAGTAGATTTGGACGCTGACCGTGTGGTGTTGATGGTCATACTGTAGTCTTGAGAAGAGTTAGCATCACTCCCAGCAAGGTTCTCAATCAAAAGCTTAGCTTCCGGTACGAGTCTAGTCATGAAAACTCTGTTACTCGCGACATTCAAAGATGTTTAATGCTTGTAATCAATTCCATTGTTGAAAGTACTCCATAAGTTTCCTTTGGTGAAACCATGATTAGGACAATCTCTAATGTACTCCTTAAAACGTTCCAACACTTCGAAGAAAGATTCGGTTGCTCCTTGCTTGAAACTTGAGATCTTGTTCCTTATAGAATTTGATCTTTGCTTAGTGTAGAATTGGTTCAAGAAGGCACCTTTATATTCGTCCCAAGTAGTGATGGATCGTGGTGGTAGAGACTTCATCCATCTAAGAGCGTTATCGTTTAGAGAAAACGAAAATAACTTGCATTTTAGGTACTCGGTTGTACTACAAATTTCTTCAAATGTGTCTATGTGGTCGAGAGGATGCTCGGATTGTGATCCATGAAATTGGTTTTATTTCACCAAGGCAATGATTTCAGGCTTGATCTCGAAGTCATTCATTTGGGGAAGTTGTGGACGAATTCCTATCCAAGAAAAAAGCGTGGGAATAGTCGATATCTCCGATAGTTTGACGGTTTCAAACATATACAATTTGAGCTTGTCTTTGGTGTTGATGATGCTGGAGATTAAGGTTCTCTTGATGATAAAAGTGTTGAGGTTGTTGTTGGTGTAACACCCGCGAACCCAAATGGGATTTTTGGGGGTGTCGATCGACATTGTAGGTGTGTGTCGATCGACACCAGGTTGTTATTCCTCGAGAATTTTTCCAGTGAGTGTCGTGTCGATCGACACGGAGTGTCTGTCGATCGACACGAGGCCATCGTTCTCGGATTTTTGGGCAGGGAGTGTCGTGTCGATCGACACAGGTTGTGTCTGTCGATCGACACGGGTTAAAATCAGATCTAGGTTTTGGAATCTAGGGTTTCATATAAAAGGGGGGTTTCTTTTTCTCTTGTGAAAGGAGAGGAAAAAAGATAGAAAGGAGAGGAAAAAGAGAGAAAAGAGGGGAAAAAGGGAGAAAGGAGATTTGTGAGGTTTTGCCTTGGATTCTCGTTTATTTAGCGTGTGTGGTCGTGGGAGAGCTCTTGGGAGGTTGATTTGTGCGGGAATCGGAGTTGGAGCTTCGTGTTCTTCATGTTCTTCGTAGTTCATCCTCTTTTTCTTCAGATCTAAGGTGAGTGCGCGACTATAGGTTCTTGAATTGAGGATTATACGTTGTACGTTTGTTGTTGTGTGTTTGGGTGGTTCTTTGTGGTTGAATTTGCAGGTTTTGGTGTTGATTTGGGGAGATTTGGCCATGAGAGGATAGGCCAAACTCGAACAGCAGGCTCGCTGTCGATCGACAGGATTGCTTCCTGTCGATCGACACGTGGTTGTGAGCCGTCGATCGACAGGGTTGCTCCCCGTCGATCGACACGTGTAGTACTGTCCTGTTTTCTCCGTTTTCTGTTGTTTGCTTGTTCCGTGCATTGTCTGATAACCCTGGTATTTCGTGTATTGTTTAATTCAAGTAATTGGCCTGTAGATGGGACGACCGTCTCACTAAGTATTTGTTAAATACTTACGCAACTCGTTTTTCCCAATTGTGTTGCAGGTAAAGAAACGGTTTGATCGCGGAATCAGGGCCTGAGGAGGGGATGATAGGTTTTTTTTGTGTGTACGGTCTAATTCTAGTAAAACCAGTGTTAGGTTGCTAGACTTATTTTGAGTAACTCCGGATGTAATATTGACTCTATTATCTGGATAATTGTACGGCTTTTTGTGTGAATGTATGGTTGAATGGTTGTTAACCTTTTATGAAAAAAAAAAAGAACTTGTGCGTCACATTTTGGTATCAGAGCCTTTACGGTTCTAGGGCTAGTGGTGGTTGTGTTGAGCTGAGACTATGTGTGCTAATTGATTTTTGTGTGTTTAATCAATTCTAGTCTTAGTATCATCCTCTCCGGCCTTCAAAGAGATTCCGCGGTAAGTTGTGGTGTTTGTTTGTTTTTTTTCCTCGGGTACTTATCTGCTGTTGTGTTGCAGTGAGATGGATACCCGAGCTAGAGGTCGGGGTAGAGCAGTAGCCCATGGGGGCAGGGCAGTGGCCCGTAGGGGCAGAGTGGGTGGCCGTGGTCGTGGTCGTGGTCGTGGACCAGTCGCGGAGTCGGCAGAGAGCGCGGCGCAGAGTGCGTCCTCGGGTGGGGCAACCGCGTCTGAGTCCCAGTCGCTTGGTGCCAGTGTGTTGGCTGGTGCCGGTGGAGGCGAGGGAGTTCCAGTGGGCCCTGGTGAGGGTGCTGCTGTGGCTCCAGGTCGTGATGACCAGGTGGTGGGATTACTGACTCAGTTGTTGGCACGTTTTCCGCCTGTGGCTCCTGAGCAGGCTCCGGGTGTTGCTCCAGAGGCAGGTTTGCAGCAGGGGGCTGTAGTGGCTGAGGGGCATGTGCCATCTTACCTAGAGATTATGGGGCACATGCAGAGGATCGGTACGCCGTCGTTTGAGGGCCGTGTGGGTCCTGCGGAGGCGGATGAGTGGCGCTTGAGAGTGGAGCGTAACTTCAGATCGATTCGTTGTCCCGCGGAGTATCAGGTAGAGTTAGCCATTCACTATCTGTGTGGTGATGCGCACCTGTGGTGGCGAGCTATCGAGGCTCGGAGAGCGGTGTGGACCTGGGGAGAATTCTTAGCCGAGTTCAATGCTAAGTATTTTCCTCAGGAGGCTCGAGATCGTCTGCAGCTCAGTTTCATGTCGCTTCAGCAGAGAGGCCGTTCTGTACGCGAGTATGATGCCGAGTTTGGCAGATTGTTGGTGCATTCGGGCCGCGATATCGAGGATGAGAGGACTCTCATGCAGAGGTTTTTGCATGGACTTCGGTTGAGTATCCGGTCTCAGTGCAGAGGTGCTAGTTATGCCTCGAGGGCAGAGCTGGTAGAGCTGGCGGCAGCGATTGAGGAGGATCAGCGCGAGCAGGCTGGTTCTTTAGTGGTTCCGCGTGTGGTTGCTCCTGTGGCTCAGCCGAGGGGCCAGCAGCAGCAGCAGCAGAGTAGTTCCGGTTCTGGTTCCGGCAAGGGCGGCAAGCCTGCGCAGGGACAGAAACGGAAATGGGATGGTGCTTCTAGGCCCAGTCAGAGGGGCGGAGCATGTTTTGGTTGTGGTAGTATGGAGCATCGTTTGGCGAGTTGCCCCCGTAAGGGTGATCGGCAGCAGTTGTCTCAGCAGCCGCCGCAGTTGCAGCAGCGGGACTTGAGGGTATGTTACCACTGTCGCGAGCCGGGGCATATCAGGACGTCGTGTCCCAGGTTGCCGCAGCCGAGTATTGCAGCGATTCAGCCAGTTGAGGTGCAGCCTTTGAGTCAGGTTGCGGCAGTGCAGCAGCCGATAGGCCAGATTGGACCTGCACCGCGCGTGTATCCTTCGGCAGAGTCCGGTCAGAGCAGTGGAGCCGGGCAGATCACAGGTAAAATTCTAGACTCAAACTTCGTGAAATTCTTAGAAGGAGAATTTTCCTTGTTGTTGTGGTTTGTGTTCTGTTATTTACTTGTGATCGAGTCTCAGGGTTCCCAACGCATGTGGTATGTGTAGGGACCTTGTTAGTGGGCGGCTTTGAGTCCCACGTGTTGTTTGATTCCGGAGCATCGCATTGCTATATTACCCCGGAGCGTGCCGAGCGTAGTGGCATCCGGAGTAGCGCGGGTGAGCGCGCAGGCGTGGTCGAAGTGGCTGGAGGTGGATTCCTGGCTACTTCGGGCCGTGCTAGGGCAGTGGATGTACGGATAGTTGGGCATTCGATGCCAGCGGACTTGGTGATTAGCCCAGTGGTGTTGTATGACGTAATCCTAGGTATGGACTGGTTATCGTTCTACCGGGCTCATCTGGATTGCTTCAGGGGCAGAGTGATCTTCGAGCGGGAGGGCGGCAGGTTGTCGTTTCAGGGTTTGAGGCCGGTTTCTGATAGTCTCGTGATCTCGGCTATTCAGGCGGAGCGGATGATAGAGCGGGGTTGCGAGGCTTATCTGCCGACGATTGTGATGCCGGAGTCCAGTGATGAGGTTGCTTTGGAGGATATCCGGGTTGTTCAGGAGTTTGAAGATGTTTTTCGATCGTTGGAGGGATTGCCACCATCTCGGTCCGATCCTTTCACGATTGAGCTTGAGCCTGGAACCGCTCCGATATCTAAGGCTCCTTACAGGATGGCTCCAGCAGAGTTAGCAGAGCTGAAGAAGCAGTTGGAGGACCTTTTGGGTAAGAGTTTCATTCGACCGAGTGCGTCACCGTGGGGAGCGCCGGTGTTGTTTGTGAGGAAGAAGGATGGGAGTTTCCGGTTGTGCATCGATTACCGGGGGCTTAACCGAGTCACTGTGAAGAACAGGTACCCTCTCCCGAGGATTGATGAGTTGTTGGATCAGTTGAGGGGTGCGACCTGGTTCTCCAAGATAGACTTGGCTTCAGGTTATCATCAGATTCCGATTGCTGAGGCGGATGTACGCAAGACGGCTTTCAGGACGCGTTATGGGCATTTTGAGTTCGTGGTGATGCCTTTTGGTCTGACGAATGCGCCTGCAGCTTTCATGAGATTGATGAACGACGTGTTCAAGGAGTTCTTGGACGTGTTTGTTATCATCTTTATCGATGACATCCTGGTTTATTCGAGGAGTTCCGAGGAGCATGAGGTGCATTTGCGTTTGGTCCTCAAGAGGCTTCGGGAGCAGAAGCTGTATGCTAAGTTGAGCAAGTGCAGGTTCTGGCAGCGAGAGATGGGTTTCCTTGGTCACATTGTGTCTGCAGAGGGAGTTTCTGTGGATCCAGCTAAGATTGAGGCTATTCGGGATTGGCCTAGACCGAGCAGTGCGACCGAGATCAGGAGTTTCTTGGGTTTGGCAGGTTATTATCGGAGATTCGTCAAGGGCTTTGCGAGTATGGCGCAGCCGATGACGAAGCAGACCGGTAAGGATGTTCCGTTTGTTTGGTCACCGGAGTACGAGGAGAGTTTTGCGAGACTCAAGGAGATGTTGACTAGTACGCCGGTGTTGGCACTACCCGAGCCGGGGAAGCCTTATACCGTGTATACTGACGCTTCGGGAGTTGGTTTGGGTTGCGTTTTGATGCAGGAGGGTCGAGTCATTGCGTATGCCTCGAGGCAGTTGCAGGGTAGTGAGCGTAATCGGCCTACGCATGATCTAGAGCTGGGAGCAGTAGTGTTCGCTCTGAAGATCTGGAGGTCTTATCTCTATGGAGGGAGAGTTCAGATCTACACGGACCACAAGAACCTGCAGCACATCTTTACTCAGCCGTTGCTGAACATGAGACAGAGACGCTGGGTCGAGTTGTTGGCGGATTATGATCTGGAGATCATTTATCATCCGGGCAGGGCTAATCTGGTGGCAGATGCCTTGAGTCGGCGGAGGTCCGATTCAGCCCGCGAGCGGGATATCGAGGAGTTGGTAGGCGAGATTAGCACGTTGCGTCTTTGTGCTTTCTCGGTGGAGCCGTTGGGCTTGGAGGCAGTTGATCGGGCAGATCTTCTTAGTAGGATCAGAGTGGCTCAGCAGAGCGATCAGATGTTGCTTGATTCGTCGCGAGCAGCAGGGTCTGAGTATGTTGTCTCTCCGAATGGGACGATTCTGATTCGTGGTCGAGTGTGCGTACCACGGGATGAGGTGTTGAGGCAGGAGATTCTGAGTGAGGCTCATGCGAGCAAGTTCTCAATTCATCCGGGGGCGACCAAGATGTACCGTGATCTCAAGCAGTATTATCACTGGATCGGGATGAAGAGAGACGTGGCAGCTTTTGTGTCTAAGTGCAATACGTGTTCGTTGGTCAAGGCCGAGCACAAGGTTCCGAGTGGCAAGCTGCAGAGTTTACCCATCCCGGAGTGGAAGTGGGATATGATCATGATGGATTTCGTGGTCGGGTTGCCTACGTCGCGGACGTACGATGCTATTTGGGTGATCGTGGACCGATTGACCAAGTCAGCACACTTTTTGGCCATTAAGAAGATCGATGGAGCGGCTAAGTTGGCTAAGAAGTTTGTGCGAGAGATTGTGAGGCTGCATGGAGTGCCAGCCAGTATTGTTTCGGATCGAGACCCCAGCTTTGCATCCGAGTTTTGGGGAGCCTTTCAGGCAGAGATGGGCACTAGGGTGCATATGAGTACAGCTTATCATCCGCAGACTGATGGGTAGTCAGAGAGGACTATTCAGACTATGGAGGATTTGCTGAGGATGTGTGTTTTGGATTGGGGTGGTCAGTGGGCTGATCATTTGGGCTTGGTGGAGTTCGCATATAATAACAGTTTTCAGGCGAGTATCGGTATGGCTCCTTTTGAGGCTTTGTATGGGAGGCCATGTAGGACGCCTTTATGCTGGACCCAAGTGGGGGATCGCAGCATTCATGGGGCCACTTATGTTCAGGAGACGACCGAGAAGGTTCGTATTGTGCGTTTGAACATGAAGGAAGCCCAGGATAGGCAGAAGAGTTATGCGGATAAGCGTAGGCGTGAGCTTGAGTTCTCAGTGGGAGATCGCGTGTATCTCAAGATGGCTATGTTGAGGGGTCCTAACAGATCCATAGCAGAGAAAAAGCTTAGTCCGAGGTTTATGGGTCCGTTCCGGGTGGTGGAGCGTGTTGGACCAGTGGCTTATCGGTTAGAGTTACCACCGATCATGAAGGCATTTCATAAGGTTTTCCATGTGTCGATGTTGAGGAAGTGCCTGCATGAGTCGGAGGAGCTAGTGCCAGAGATCCTTGCGGATCTTCAGCCGGATATGACAGTTCTGGCGGTTCCTGTGAGAATCCTGGAAAGGAGGATCAAGGAATTGCGTCGGAAGAAGATCCCGTTGTTGCGTATCCTATGGGATTGTGGCGGTTGCCAGGAGGAGATTTGGGAGCCCGAGGCGAAGATGAAGCTGAAGTTCAAGAAATGGTTCGACGAGCAGGTCGCCTTTTGAGCTTAGTTTTCCTTGTGGTTCCAGTATCGTGTAGGCCTTGTGCCTGTAGTGTTTTTGGTTCATGTATGTTCGTTCGTTGTATCGATATACATTATCCTTGGAGATTTATGAGATGCGTTTTCTTATAATTCTGAGTTTGCAGTTGGTGTTTCGGATGTAACGTTGTGTTGGCCCGCGAGGGCGTGTTTTGTGGCGATATTCCGGGTTAGGGAGTATCGAGTTGGCCACACGGGGTAGTTCTTGTCGATAGATGTTTATAGACGATTCTAGAATTTATTACTCTAGGGGCTGCGGCTCCGAATAACTCATTCATTTTATCTGGAGATGATTAGTTCTCCTGTATACTCTTTGGGATGATTAGTTCCCATTGTGAGTATTGAGGGGATGATTAGTTCCCCTGTGTACCCGGAGCTCGAGGGATGCGTCCTGAGAGTGGATGGGGCACTGTGTACCCGGAGCTCAAAGGATGCGTCCTGAGAGTGGAAGGGACACGAGACACCGATAGCTCAAAGGATGCGTTCTGCGAGTGGGAGGGGTGTCGAATGAGTTAAGAGTAATAGATGTCTAGAAACTGGCGTATAAGCATGAGACTGAACTAGAGCCTCGGAGATCGAGTTTTATGATCTCGGATAGTTGTGATCGGTTCGGGTCAGGATCGAGTTGTGGCTAGTTGATGGCGGTTTTATCGGGATTCGAGGACGAATCCATTTTAGTGGGGGAGAATTGTAACACCCGCGAACCCAAATGGGATTTTTGGGGGTGTCGATCGACACTGTAGGTGTGTGTCGATCGACACCAGGTTGTTATTCCTCGAGAATTTTTCCAGTGAGTGTCGTGTCGATCGACACGGAGTGTCTATCGATCGACACGAGGCCATCGTTCTCGGATTTTTGGGTAGGGAGTGTCGTGTCGATCGACACAGGTTGTGTCTGTCGATCGACACGGGTTAAAATCAGATCTAGGTTTTGGAATCTAGGGTTTCATATAAAAGGGGGGTTTCTTTTTCTCTTGTGAAAGGAGAGGAAAAAAGATAGAAAGGAGAGGAAAAAGAGAGAAAAGAGGGGAAAAAGGGAGAAAGGAGATTTGAGAGGAGATTTGTGAGGTTTTGCCTTGGATTCTCGTTTATTTAGCGTGTGTGGTCGTGGGAGAGCTCTTGGGAGGTTGATTTGTGCGGGAATCGGAGTTGGAGCTTCGTGTTCTTCGTGTTCTTCGTAGTTCATCCTCTTTTTCTTCAGATCTAAGGTGAGTGCGCGACCATAGGTTCTTGAATTGAGGATTATACGTTGTACGTTTGTTGTTGTGTGTTTGGGTGGTTCTTTGTGGTTGAATTTGCAGGTTTTGGTGTTGATTTGGGGAGATTTGGCCATGAGAGGATAGGCCAAACTCGGACAGCAGGCTCGCTGTCGATCGACACGTGGTTGTGAGCCGTCGATCGACAGGGTTGCTCCCCGTCGATCGACACGTGTAGTACTGTCCTGTTTTCTCCGTTTTCTGTTGTTTGCTTGTTCCGTGCATTGTCTGATAACCCTGGTATTTCGTGTATTGTTTAATTCAAGTAATTGGCCTGTAGATGGGACGACCGTCTCACTAAGTATTTGTTAAATACTTACGCAACTCGTTTTTCCCAATTGTGTTGCAGGTAAAGAAACGGTTTGATCGCGGAATCAGGGCCTGAGGAGGGGATGATAGGTTTTTTTTGTGTGTACGGTCTAATTCTAGTAAAACCAGTGTTAGGTTGCTAGACTTATTTTGAGTAACTCCGGATGTAATATTGACTCTATTATCTGGATAATTGTACGGCTTTTTGTGTGAATGTATGGTTGAATGGTTGTTAACCTTTTATGAAAAAAAAAAAAACTTGTGCGTCACAGTTGGTCTCTCATATTTCTAGGTGGTACGAGATGTTGATCTTCGCGAGGTTGGTTTTGATTCTCTTCCGGAGGAATGTCATCATTACCATCTCAGGCTTGATTGTTTGGGCCACCTTGGATTCGGTTTTCATCAAGATTGGCTCTCTCTTGAGCGGTTTCGGCAGCGAGTGCTCGCTCTTCATCGGTTTGATTTAATAAATCGGCCATTTTTTGTTGTCAAAGTCTTCTAAGAGTGCGTTCAAATTTATCTATCTTTTGATCGGGTTCCACTATACTTTTCTTAGTAGAAAGTCTAGTACTAGGCATAAACTCTTGAAACACACGTAGAAAGAACAAAGAAACAAAATTAAAAATCAAAAGAAAAAGAAACAAAAACAAAAATAAAAGAAAATAAAAGAAAATAAAAGAAAAACTGAAAATTAAAAGCGTTCTAGACGAGATTTTAATCAAAAATTCGGAGGTGGTGTTCTTCCAAGTCCCCGGCAACGGCGCCAAAAACTTGATGTGGTATAAGTTTTACCACTTAACCAACTTCCTGCAAGTGCACAACAATCACAATTAGTATAGATAAAGGATCGAATCCATGAGGTCTTGTTAACCACACTTCGAATTGTAATGATCAAAATAAAGCTAGAACAAAATATGTTTGTCGTTTGGGTGATTGTAAATTAACATGGATGCAAGTATTAAATAGAAACTAAAATCAATAAGAGAAAAGCGTTAGGACTTAGGAAATCGCAGAGAATCATGCAACTATAATGATTGATTTAATCTAGAGACCTTAGGATATACCGCACCATTGAGAACTCATAACACGAATGTATAGTCTTTCCACTTTCGTGGCTCCAACCACTATATTAAATTACCCTTATAGACTCAACTTTCGATGGTTATTACAAGGTGAAAATATGCAAGAAAAACTCAAGTTATGATATTGTTCACCAAACTCCTTAACTAAACTTTTGATTGTTAAGATGATTGGCTCATCAAATACTAGTTCTGGCAATATAAAAACTTTTGGAATCTATATTAACCTAGGATCAAATTGCTAAATGTGCGGTAAAGCAATTATGCATAGAGTACAAGTAAAGATGAAGATTCTATTATTATCCCTAAAGAATCATCAACCAATTATTGAATTATGAAACTCATTGAAAACCTAAAACCTAACAAGTAAATTACTCGGACATGGTGCACGAAAAAAGCAAGAAATAGATGAAAACATGATGATAAACTTTATTAAAAGAGTAGGGATAAGAAGATTATTCTCTATAGCGAAGTACAAAGCGAGATCATCCACCAAAAGCTCCTAAAACAAGATCTATGATCAATTTTTCCAAAGGAGGCGTGGTTGCTGTTCTCTATGAGTAAAGAGTGTTTATTATTTTTGGCACACCCTAAACAAGAGGTTAAAAACAAGTATTTATAGTGCTAAAGTCTTCTAGGGTTCTTCATGGGCAAAACCGTATTTTTGTTGCAAGTGCTTAAACCTAAAAGTATTATGACGGCCACGTGATTTTGAGCTCATATATGGGTTTTAAAACACTCCATCTTGAGCTGATAATGGTCACTAACACCGGCCTTAAGGTCCATCAATGCTTGACTTCATTCTGCACATTCTTCATCTTTGAGGCAGTTTGATGTGTCTTCAATAAATCCAGTGTATCTTTTAGCTCACAGCTCCAAATATGAACTTGTTGTAGCTTAGAATACACCCCTTTAAACTCTTTTGCTCATTTTTGATGATTTTCCTCATATTTGTAGAACACCAAAGAATCTAAAACTACAAATATGAGGAAAACTAACTCTTTGGTGTAAAACTTTATTAATATACTTAGAAAAATACTTCAAAATAGATAGTAAAATAGGTAAAATATGAGGTATACCATGGGTGTTAAAAGGAAAAGGAAAGACCAAAATGAAAGGTTATGGTTGTTGGTGTTAAAAGGAAAAGGGAATGAGCAAAATGAAAGATTATGGACTGTGTTAAGCTACAGATGAAGAGTTTAATATGTAAGCAGAGGTTCAACTGTGTTCTGGTTAGTATTTTTAACATTAATGGCATAATAGTGTTTTTTAACTAATGCAATGCTAATAACCATTGATAACAGAGACAAACAGTAAGCACTTAAGTGTTTTTCGTCTTTAAGTGTGACATAACAAGTTGTTATTAGTTTTTTAGCAATCAATGAGATACAAGTATCTATCTAATCTAACACTACCAAACATTGATCACAAAGACATTAAGCACTCATGAGGGGCAAGTCTTTTTCGTGTTTAAGTGTTACATAACTAGTTCTGAGTAGTGTTTAAGCAATGAATGACGTACAAGTTTCTATCTAATCTAACACTAGCAACCATTGATCACAAACACAATAAACAGTAAGCATTCAATAATATCATGTAGACACAAAGCTTAGCTGCATAGGACATAATTGCAGATCCAAAACTTATTGGAGCTAACTTGGGAAGCAAGATGTGTATCTTGCGGACCATCCACTTTGGTTCATCTAAACCCAACTACGAAGTGAAGCCCATGAAGCCTAAACAGAAGAATATTCTAGATCTCTATATTACTTATTGTACAAGCATATTTCCATTATATGTTAGAGTTGATTTGGAAAGTTTACATTACTTTGGTGATAACATTATGTTAATGTTCATCAATATATATATATATATATATATATATATATATATATATCTTATGATCTCATACAAGTGAACTCAATACAATATATTCTATATTATTTGACATGGTATCAGAGCAATCGATCCTAGGTTTTTAAAATTCCGCATTAGACGTTAGTTTGTGATCATGATGATCATGGAAGAAACCGATGAAGAAGATGGTGGGGACAAAGACGAACCACCAGATGAATAAGATGTTAACGTGAAGCACAAGAAAGTGTTTACGTTATTTAGTTTTGCGTTTTATTTTGGATTTCTTGTTTTGGTTTTCTACTTGTCAACTTTGATTTTTTTTTTCTACTTGTTTTGCTTTTGGTATAAGAATCAATCGGGAGTATTTTGATTATGATTCTAAGGGCTAGGGTTTTCACAAGATTTTTTTTTCTCTCCCTAATATTCCTATTTTTGGGATTTTCTATTGGAAATTTTCAATTCCTTTTCTTATGTTTTTACTATTACGGGGGAGTTTTTTTATTGAAACGCTCATGTTTTTAGATCATTTTTTCAAGAAATTTGATTATTGATAGCATTATAAGATAGCGTTATTGATGTTTATGCTATGTTTGACTTTATTGTAAATTAAAGATAGCATTTGGTAATTAGTAAACACTGTCAATGCTTTATGCCTGAAAAAAAAATCAGGCGGGCCAAATTTTTAGTTCTAAAAATTTATGAATCGAATAAAACCGCTATTGAAAATGTTAAGCGGGACAAAAAAAATTAAAATTTGACCCAAAGCAAAATAAGAAAAATTGAAAAGTCCCTTTCATTTTTCCGACAAAACCCAGATCTAGAACACTTCTCTCTCTCTTCTTCAGACTGCGTGCATGTTCTTGAGCTCAAAATCTCAGACTCTCACTCCATTTCTTACTCTCTCACTCGATTTCACTCTCTCAACTCGATTACTTAGTCTCGATTTCTCACTCTCTCAACTCAAACAATTTGTTTCTCGTCCTCACTCTCTCCCGATCCAAATTGAAGTCCCTGAATCGTATGCATAAACACGATTTCCACTCATCTTGAATGATATGGTCAGATCTCCTTCGAAAATCTTAATTTTCGAATCTGGATTCGTTGTCAACGAGACGCAGTGATCGTTGTTGTGGTTCTGAATCTGATGCCAATTTCTGTTTTTTTTACCCTCTTTATCGTAGAAATTCGAATTGGTTAGGTCGAATTTGATATTGAAACTGAAATTTTGTTTGGGTGTTTGTTAAAGAAGAAAGCTCGTGAAGTTTACAAGCGATCCACCATAGCTATAAGGTATTTTGATATCGTCATCTTATTCTTCCCTTGGTTTTTCTATTCCGATTTCAATTTAGTTAAATTTTGGTTGTTTTGTGATATAATCTCATCGCAATTAGCTCCTCCCTCTCCACACGCAAAATTCAAAGCTTGTTGTGAGATCTTTGCCGCTATGCGTGGTTATAGAGAGAGGGTGATGTTGGTTATATTGTGGGTTTGGTGGTTTTATTGAGTAAAGAGCTTATATTTCTTCTTGGATTGTTGTAGCTTGTTCGGGTTTAAGAAAATGACTTTGTTGAAGGATTGAAGCTCAAAGAACCCAATTGTAGCTTGAGTGTGGTGACGACTAACGACCAGAGTCCCTGCGTTGGCTCACTTATCCTGAATTTGATGTCTTAAAAACTTTGCCTCAAACTCAAAGCACCAAGAAACAAAATTCCACTAGAGAAATTATTGAAATTTCCATTCAAGTAATGAATCCATTCTCTGAAGTAGAAGAATCAGAATTCTTGATGGTTGGAGCTGTAACGTTGACAACTTAACATAAGGAGAAAGATTAATGATTTGTGGCTTTCATGGATATGCACAGTGATAATTTTTTTGGATATGCACAGTGATAAATTTTTTGAAAACTATGGGATTGGAAATTTGTAAATTACTAATGATTTGTTATGTTTATACACATGTATATTCTTAAATTTTTTATATATTTTATTTTCGTTTTATGAATATTTCAAAGTTTTAAATAGTTTAACAATTTTAATTATAAATGTAAAGATTTCTTTTAATAACCAATGGATTAGTATTTCAATTCTTTCCCTCCCCGTGTCCACTAGCGCTCCTCTCCTTTTATTTTAGTCGAGTTACGTCAGTACCTTTTAGTCGAGTGGCTTCTCGCTCCTCTCCTGTCCAGAACGAAGAGAAGGCGAAAAAGCGCCGCCGAAGCAGCATGAGCGGGCTTCTATTGCTACGTAACAATAGAGCAGGATAGCATTTTGCGCCCACATGTTTGAATTTGAGGGTAAAAAGCTCGCTTGTTATACGGGATCCGACGCATCCAGCAGAGCGAAGCAGCGTTCCATTCTTTTCGGCGGCATCCTTCCGCATTGGCGGCGAGTGGAGTGCCACAATCCCATTCATCATTTTTGATCTACATAAGCCAAAGCCCTCCGCACTTGCGACGTCCCCGGCATAAATGCAAGGAGGATGTATAGCTGATATAGAATCTTGTGGAACAGGATTTGATTCTGCAAGCGGTTCGGTACAAACAAAGAAATTTCGAACAAAAGGATCAGAACTCGCTGATAGGAAAGGAGAGAAAAACAAAGCAATGCCAAGAGCTCCGTCAATTCGCTGTTCATCGATAGACGAAGCTCTCTCTTTATCATCTCGTGCCAGATGCAACAAAGGATGAGTCCTTTTTCCTTCTCGCGAACCACGGGAGCGCCAAGCGTCCAGAGGAGCAAAGCTCATTTTCCTTTCAGGATAAAGCGGCGCATAAAAAAGGGCTGGTCCGTAAAAAGTCCGGTTCCTTCGCGAACGAAGTTCAGAATCAACAAGGGTTCGTAGAACGAAGGGAGTGTACAACTGGTTTTTCAAACCACTTTTTTGTTCGTAACGAGGGAGAGATAAAATTGAGTTCTTCACGAAGTTCGAGACAAAAAAAAAAAAAAGACTTTCCCTATGGCCTCCTTGTTTTAAGACATTATGGCTTTGGGGTCGACCCCGGTAACAAAGAAAAAATCCATAAAAATTTGGGATCCGACACCATAATAAAATACTACCCTCATGATTAGACCATGTTCCTGAGATTTGATAAAAGAAAGGTGCATTAGCGGTTAATACGTTGTAATTGGATAAGTTATTAGGAATATGACAGAACGAAAGACCAAGGAAAGAAAGAAGAATGCACCAAAATGCAGGTGCTGCACCAAACGCTGGTGGTTGTTTCTTGTTGTAAGTGAATGCAACGAAAAGACCCGGAAATAACGAATAATGAAAGAATTCATATATTGACATTTCGTGCTCATTTCAAGATTTCTGCTTTGTTATTCCCATCATCCGGTAACCACAGGATGATCCACAAGAAAGGTGGCAGGATTCGAACCTATGGCCGCCCCTGACCTAATAAGAACGATTATCCTTATGACCAAACAAGGACCAGCTTACTTTTCGAGCGAGAGTTTTGATGTCAGGCTTTTTACACACAGGGCCATCAAAAACCCCTCGTACGTTGTAGCACAAAGGGTTATCGTATCCACAGAGAGGTTTTGATTGATACACTAGGATTGCAATGATCCATTCTTAAGCTAGAGCGATGCTTTTTACAACTAAACAAAAGATGAAACTATGAAACAAGTGAAACGAGGATGGTTTAATTTACAAGTTCTCAAAGAGACGAGAGTTAGGCCATGGAAATTCTTTAGGTAATGATTCGAAATCAATATATAGCAATTGTCAAGGTTCAATTAAGTGCCGTTCTAGAACTCAAGCACGAAAATATAGCCAGCTAACTGTCGTTACGAGGGCTATCTATCTTTAGATCCTCGAATCCCAAATTTCTTTGCGAATTCGTCGAATCTAAACAAGCATTTAGTACGAGCTCGATAAGTTCACAAAGTCCCTAAACCAAATTTCTTTGCGAATAAGTAACTTTGCCCATTTAAACTAGTTCTGGTTATTAATCCCACTGTCGTGGCTAATCAACAATCCTAAGATCAAGATTCGAGATGATCAAGCAAGAATCAAGCATTAATAACAGTTTAAATGAAGAACCTACGGATAAACCTTAACAAATATGCAATTTCAATGATTTCTAGTCATAACCCAAGAAATCCCAAAACCTAACAAGTAATTTCACTCAGAAACAGATGATGAAATCATGATAACTGAATATAATTGCATAAAAGAGTTAGAGTAGAAGATACAGAGGGTTTAGAGATGAAGAACAATGGATCTCCCTCAATCTTCAAGAGTCTCTCTCTCTCTCTCTCTCTCTCTCTCTCTCCACGAGATAGATCTAGTTTTTAGATATTTTTCTAGATAGATTACAATGAAAACAAAACAAAACTATATATAGAGGTGCCCAAAATTAGGTCTGCAGGTCGCCTGTCGATCGACATTAAAGGTGTGTCGATCGACACGGGACTCTCTGGAGATTTTTTATGCTTCGTCATGAATTCCTCTGTTTTAAAGATTCCTGTCGATCGACACAGTTTCCTGTCGATCGACGGGAAATGTTGTTCCAGAGACCCTCCGGTAAAATGGCCATATCTCCTGAACCATAGATCGGAATGACTTGAAACCACTTCCATTGGAAAGCTATCTCGAATACCTACAACTTTCATGAAGACCTCTGAAGCTAAATCCAAATGAAAACCGTTCTTATGAGTCGATATTTGAAGCACTTTGGATGGTTTCGGTCCAACTGACCATTTTCCTGCAAAACACTATAAAAGACACGCAAATACAAAATATACTATACAAAACCGACGTATATCATGGTTGAAAACGGGTAAAAACCATGATATATCAAGTTTCATGATCCCGACCAGCAACTTGTTGGGAGTAAGGGCATCCAAGCTTGCCCAACCTAGTAAAGGGGCTTGGAGATAGAGGGTTTTCTGGGGGGATTTGGCTTCTTTGCTAGACAGGAGCAGTACAGGAAGCATCGAATGCCATGGTTCTTGTTACAGACTAGGCAGAAGTGAGAGTGATAGAATCAGCTCAACTGGGAATGTTTCCGATGCCGATACCGGAGCTGCTAAAGGAAGCAGTAGCAGTACAACCATTAAATTGAAATGGAATTGCACATTCATCTTCCTCTATCAATTCATTTCTTTTGTTTGAATAAGCTGCTATTAAGGTGCCTAGGACACTAGTAGATACCCAGAAGGAGTTGTAAGGGAGAACGGAGATTGAAGAAGATCGGACGATTTTCAACAGACAAGATCAGATCGTAGAATAGAGAAGGATTTGCTGCCGCTACTGAATCAGAGTCCACGGTGCAACAATTTCTCATCTGCTCACGAATTGGATTCGAACCAATCAAGCTACTTGCCCTTTAGTAGATCATGAGTGGGTCAGTCGTCCTCCTCATTATAGTCCTCCTAAAATCAATAGCATTTCGTCGGAATACATCCTGTCTTTTCACCTTAGTAGTCCTATGCATAGTCAGTACTATAGCCCCAATCATGGCTACTAATAAAATAAGACTAGGAACCAAAAACCAGACAGAATAGTAGGTATAAAGTAAATTGCCCAATGTTTCCAAATTAGTCCAACTTCGTACCTTTCCGGCATAAACCGTATATCTAAGAGAGGTCGTATTTCTTTGGGTTGGTAGTAATGGAATGCTTTTATTATCTAAAATGAAAAACATTTCCCACCAAAAGATCAGTCCAATAATCCCACTCACTGGTAAATAGCGCAATACTTCTTCGTGAATCTCCGCTATTTGAATATGGAACATCATAACAACGAAAAGGAATGAAACGGCTATAGCTCCTATATGAACTACTGGGAAGATCATAGCGAAGAAGTCGAGACCTAACAAAAGAAGTAAACCTGAAGTGTCACGAAAGACTGGGATGGGAAACAAAACGGAATGTACCGGATTTTTAGCACGTGCAACCATCAAACCAGAGACCAAAGCAGGGCTCGACAAAACAGAAAGTATCATGACGTCGTCCTTCCCTGAAATGGAACTTTCATGCTAGTTCTTGCTTCAGCATGAAAGTCGATCTATTACGACCAGCGCGGTTGTTCCTATTTCATTTTCTTCTTCCAGGCCCTTCTTTCTTAGAAAGCACTCACTGAGTTGCTTACGGAATCTCAATGCATGGCATGCATTTAATGCATTCTTTTCGATCTTGTACCCACTCCGCGGTAGACTGAACACCACAAAAATCTCGATTCAAAAAAAGGTACAGGCAACTAAACCTGTGAACTCGGATAGCCTTGTGGTATGGTAGCGAGACCCAATCTTGAGTGAAAAAGATACCGCGGCTTCGATCTCTTTCAACATAATCATCGCGCAGTAAATCAACAAAGCCCAAAGTTGACTCTCTGTCTCCTTCAAGTTTACCTACTACTGTACCCGCGTGAATATGATCTCCACCAGATAGACGTAAAGCTTTAGCTAGTACACGGAAGTGCATACCTTCCCTTCGTGCTAACCGAATCAGTTACGTCAGCGAACCAGCAAATACTCGCCAGAAAGACTTTCCCCTGAACCTGTTCTCTGTTAATCAATGCCTAAAGTGAGTGTCGGGCCTTTTGGGTGAGAGGACCGAGCGGTATCCTTAATTCACTGAAAGTTATATAAGGCTCTTCAAGACGTCCCGCTATTCCTGGTAAGGAATAGGATAAGGACTTTAGGAACCAACATAGCTTCATTTGAGATGAAGAACATTCCCAGAACGAGATGAGAAAGAGATCGTACCAATGTCTGAAATAGAGAGTGGGGTGTGGTTACCGGTGAAGACGAGACTTTTGCCTTGATACGGCGAGGATGAGACAAATGCAGCCGGATTGCTCGTTGAAAGCAGAGGAGGAGTTAACACAGGACGGGGAGACTGCTTCAAGCCATACAAGGACTTCTTCACTAGTAGTCAAAGGGGAAGGAGGCCTATCGAAGTCACTTTCCTAGGTTAAGGTAGGTTCAGTGCCCCCCAGGGGGAGAAGAATCGGTAGTTGTTAGACTAGCTCTGGCTTTCAAGCGTGAACCTAGCTTGTGTAGCCTATGCTAAGCAAGCCTACACTGGTCTGGGAATTGGCAAGAGGTCTTGGCTAAGGCATTGCTTCGGTTTACCTTGACTTTGGTTCGGTTGACATAACCGGTCTTGGCGGGTTGGGCATTAGGAGTCGATTTCATGAAGGGGCTACAACCTACGCCAAAAAGTCCAAGACTTAGTCTGCATTAAACAAAATCCAACTCTTGTCCTGATCCGATTCGTGATAGGTGTTCAGAAGGGATTGTTGTCTTCTAGAGATTTCAGAAGAAAATTCACGAAGACATTATGCTTTGGAAGAAGCGGAAATGCATTAATACCACTTGAAAAGAAGTAAACAAATCATAATCGTCAAAAAGAGATAAAGCACTTAATAGAGCTATCTGAAGTAAACTGCCATGGGATAGTTTCGTTATCTGAATTAGCCCTATCTTTTTGACTTTAGGTAGGATTCAAGCTGGGATGATCCTATCCTATTGATTTAGTCCAACCCGGGCCCTCTCCTGACATGCTAGTATGAGACTTGGGATAAGCAGTCACTAGGAAGCAAAGAACCATAATTGAGTCGAGATTTAAGACTTCACGAAGTGAAGAACAGTCGAATCAGAATTGACAGGTATCGAAAAATCCGCCAAGTCTAAGGTTTAGAGAACTTCCGCATCTGCCGTACCGATGTGGGTTCCTAAAATAAAAGCTTCTCCTCTGCTCTTGGATTAGGATCCGCCGCTTCAGCCACATGCTTATCAGCAATAAATAAGAGGGTGATTCGCTTTCCTCAATAATGAATAATAACCATTAACAAATAAGAGAGCCGTAATATTGCTATATCATAATCCTGTTAGAACATGCTTTCCGGCGTTGTTGACCAGGATGCGCTCTACAAAAAGACCAAGAAATACCTTCCCGCAGGTGCAAGTGAGGGGTAAACTCTGACTGTGACAGAAATGCCGCTACCTCTGCTACTTGACGCTCCCAGGGCGAATGAATCGTTTTGCCATATAGACTATCAACTTTTTCCTTGAATTGGTCTTCGAGCCTTTCTCCGTTGTGAGTGACTTCGCCGGCCAGAGGCCGGACTCCTTATGTAGACGGCTTGTGTTGTAGACGGGTTCCTCCCTTGTCTTATGCACTCTTATGCATATGCACTGGTTAGAGGAGAGATTAGAGCCGCTTCGGCATTAGCTTTCTTTCCAGATTGACATGCTATTTATCTAAAAGCGGTGCCGCAGCTTCTACCTCGAGCTTCGCGGCTTGCAAAGCGTGCTTTAATTGGCTCCTTGAAGAGTTTGATCGGCGAGAATTCAACCAGCGAAGGATCCAATCCAAGTCAAAAAGCGAAGGCAGCACGGGTCTTTACTCCGAATCCATGAAAGGGACTCAAAAAGATTTCATTCTTTTATTACCTGTAGGGTGTATAAGTCTAAAAAAACCATTTTCGTTAGTATGTAAAACCTTCTCGACTCTTTGATGGCGAAAGGCCCTGTGATAGCCAGGATGAATGCTGAGTCTACTTAGAATACAGCATAAAGGCCATAGATAGATAGAAGAGAAGACAAAGGTATCCGCGGCAGATAGAGCCAGGATGCATGCAGGCCTTAAAAGAAAAGGTATATAGGGCATTGGGGCAGTTACTCAGCGCTATTGAGATCAAAAATGCGAAAAAGTTTCTGTTATTACGATCTAAACTTCCTAAGTACGAAACTATCAAGCTGAGCGGCTGCAGGAGAGCACTTCTACCAATTACCTATAAAGGCGGCCAAGCTCACTTCGCGCCAAACCAACAATCTGCACGCTTAGCCGCATTGTTCATTCTTGCCTTAACCCTACCCCGAAGGAAGGCTATGAATTGAGCTAACGCCCTCTGTAACAGCTTGAATGATATAGAAGGGGGTTGATCCTCGATTCGATTCTCATGTTGCGAGTGTCGTATCTCGCGTTTCGAATTCATTTCGATTGGGAAAGTGAGCCGATCCAGACCTAATTGATCTGGTTTCTGAGAGCACTGACAAGGCTAAACTCGCCGGTTGAAGAGAGCACTGAATCATTCGAAAGGGGAAGCCTCGACTGGAATCCCTGCTATAAAGGGCAGCGGAGGAATACCTACAGATTGCTCGCCTTAACCTTAAGATTGCTAGAAAATATCTAATGCAGGAGAATAACTAACAATTTATGTGGAATACTATTTCATTTCGGGGGTAACGACTTTCAAACTTGCCTATAGGATCGCTTGACCTATAACCTGTTTACACTGGTCCTGCTGTGAGGAACGGACTTTATCGAGCAAAAAAAGCGATTCTATGCGCAGACGTGAAAGCTCTATTGATAGGAAACATTCTAGCCAATTTTGATTTAGAGAGGAACGATTCCCTTGTCTGAGAACCGCCATTCCCGAGGAACGCCTCCCCACATTGAGAATCTCGATAACTCCAAATTAAGAAGTGAGCGAATCCCAAAGCTCTCTTCTTTCCCCCGGGGAACGAACGCCATGAATTGGTGAAAATGACTTTTTCTTTGAAACGAGGAAGGGAAATGGAATTTAGAGGAAGAAACCTCTGTGATGTGGTATAAGATGGCCAATTAATTGCATTAGATTAAAAGGGTGGCTAAAGATGTTTGTTTTTGGAGAAGATAAGGGTCAAAATCACTCACATAAAGAAAGTTGGTGGTGGAACCCACCAAGATGTATGTCGTCCGACCCAACCTCAGACTCTTTCTTCCCGATCTATTTGACTTTTTGGCCGATGTTATTTAGGTGGTATCCCGAGATTGAAGAGATCTAATTCCTCCCGGGAACACACGAATGAAAGATATGAACTAGGTAAATAGAAATGGAAAAGAGATGTTTCCAATTCAAAAAAATCTGAAGCTTTTTCTACATCCATATGATCTACTAAAGTAGATCGATATTGCCCATATAATGAAAGCAGATCTTGGGCCATGGAGTCCCAAGAAGGCAAGAACTCCACCCTGTCCGATGCTTCTTCGGCCAAATACGATATACAAGTTTTGGACCTGCACTATGAGCAAGCTGTGCGAAAAACCGCTTATTTTTTCCGGTTCCGAAACAACTTGGGCGAAATAGGGTTCTACCGGGAAACAAAGGATTTTTGAGTTTTCTCCATTGGTTACTGGTCGAGCCACTTGAATTGAATAATATCAGAATCCCCGGGGATCTTTCCTCTCCACTTACTCGATACAGGCTTTCCCTCTGTAGAAGACTTCTTCCGAATGGCATAATTGTCCTATTTATTCCTCGATTTTCAAAGAAGACTTACTCCTCCTTTCCGAAAAGATCGTCCTTGGTCCTTTTGACATAAGATTCTCGGCCGCTCAAGAGACTCTATCTTTATATATATTTATACGTAATATCTTGACTCCTACTACGAGTGACTACGTCGATCTTTATATGTTTTGGCCACGTCCGTTTCTGCTCCGAAGAGGAAGGTTTGGATCTTTTAATCTTATATCGTGAGGGATATGACCTATGTTAGGTCCATAAGATACCACAGCTTTTGGTGTTCTATGATTAACCTCCGAATAATGAGTAGGTAGTTCGATCGTTTTGATTCTTCTCTTCATAGTCAACTTATGGGGGGATGCGAAGCAATAGGTCGAATTACTATATAAAGATAAAGAAGAGTTGTAAACTATAGGACTGATTGTTCGAGTAGGAAGATTTAGGTTTTTCTCCTTCCTTCTCTTCGATAAGAATAGGGATTTTAACAAATTGCTCTTCATCATGTTGTAAACTATAGGACTGATTGTTCGAGTAGGAAGATTTAGGTTTTTCTCCTTCCTTCTCTTCGATAAGAATAGGGATTTTAACAAATTCCTCTTCATTCTCTTGTGCTCAGCGAAGGAACTTCCTAAGCATACTTTTTCGGATCCAAACTTCTTTGTTCTTTCTAAGTCTTCTTCTTGCATAGAAGAACGCAACTGTTGCAAAAACCGGGATTTTAGTAGTAGGCGGCATCCCCTCTTAGTTTTGAGTAGGTGGAACCATTCAGTTTTGCTTCTTCTCCACATTCTTAGCGGTTGATGCAGTAATTTGCCTATGATTTTTTCAACTGAAATTTCTTTATAGAAAGATCTCCTTATTTCTTCACCGCGTATTCTCGCGTTATTTTGATTTTCTTGAAAAGATATTATATCACCGTGGGAAAGTTTCAAATGAGTAATGCTTACCATTCCTTTATTCACACAAACCCTTCGATGACTTATCGGCTGCCTTGCTTGAGGAATAGTTTCAAGAAAATGGAGACGAAGCGGAATAACGTCAAATCTTGTTTCTGGATTGAGTAGAAAAGGGATATACGAAGTTCGTTTTGTTCCTCTGTGCATCTCTGTGATGGGTAAATCCCATGAAAAAGGGGCAACTTTCGTGTAGTTTGTAATTGTATGTAACTGGTAAGATATTTTTTCGGATAAATCTTTCTCTTCTTAATAGATCTCTTCCTGTTCCTCAATCTTCGGAGAATGTGGCGTTGTATTATTGTCAGTTCTCTGTTCCGAACATTTCCTGAAAGTAGACGACAAGTTTGAAATCTTAATGGGGACATATCTATATCTCGTTGAATCCGTTTTTCAAGCAGCCACATTGCGTCCCTAGGACTCGAACCCAATTCTGCAACAACCCCTCTTCCTATCCCTATCCTTCTGATTATATACGTATTATTCTATCAATCGATAAGCACGGGTGGATCGGTCTCGACCGGGAGGAAGACAGGCGGATAGCTCTCTTGAGCGTGCCCTGTGTTCTATATAGATAGATTGTTTGTGCACATGTTCCCAGGTAGGACGGGAAACCAACCACTGTTTAGGCTAAAGCAAAGAAATACATATTCTTATTAAACCTGACTCAAAGCAAGGAACTTCATACCTTTATTAAACCTGGTTCAAAGCAACGAACTCCGCTCTCTCCCGTGGGCACATTCCTATTATAGTAAACGGGGACTTCTCTCTTTATTCCTATGCGTGCTTTACTTGACTCCTCTTAATTAAGAACAATGACTTTTAGTCTATTTTTTCCCACCGGCAAGAACAAACTTCTATGTGTTAAGCAAAAAAGAACAGAAGATCTATTCCAGTAGTTAGGTACAATCTTGGACGGCCGGGGACCTACTTCGTGGGACCGCCTAAAAGGACCTGGTCCACACGCGGCGAAGTTTCTTTGGGCGGCGTTTTGTTTTATCGATTGCTATCTAAAGCGACTGGAATTCGAATCATCTTAATTAAGGAATTATCGATTATAAACGAGGATGAAAGAAGTGAGGAATAAAAAAAAACCCGATGTTGTGTTCTCATGCCCGGTCGAAGTCCAAGGCCAACCCGGTCTGTTGCCAATGAGTTGTGAGGAAGTCCACCGTCAAGTGCGGGATGTGATGAGGAATGTTACTAGAAGTATTCCATGTGGTTTGTACTAGTTGTGACTTATGTTTCCCGGTGTTAGAAGGTTGTAGCTGTTCAGCGGGTGCAGCCACCTCCGGTTTCCAGTTGTCATTCTTCTAGAGAGTCTTTCTTAGTATGAGCTGTGATAGGGAAGATGTGTGCTCGAAGTCTCCTTAGGTCTTGATCTAGTTATGACTTCTACCTTCCAGTGAGTTACCCGTCGTTGTTGCTATTCCGAGCGGTGCTTCCTGTCTGTAAGATCCCTTTCTTGTCTCGTCTGGGAAGGATGTATGAAGTATTGGTCGTAGCTGCCTTGCTTTTCTTGTTTCCTTTGCTTTCGAGTAGGTGCAGCTGAGGCAGGTACCAAGAGTCAAGAGAGAACTTCTTTGTTTTGTTTGAATAATAGTAACGATTTAGACCTTCTCTACGGAATACCTGTTGCATCCTGTCTCTCCTGCCAAGCGAATGGATTTGTCATGCATTTGTTGCTAACTGCCGACACAATCTGGCTTGTTAGGAAAACCCTTTTCTTCTTCTTATGAATGTTGCTTACTCTGTCCACTGTGATACGACTGTTGTAAGCTCTGTTTTACGGCTTGTAATGGGTCTTCTGCTCTCTTTTCTCCCCTCTTATTTCTCTTTCCGTTCGCTGGGAATAGATGTCATGAAGTATCAGCTGTTAGGTCGAAGCACTCCTGTCTGTGTGAAGCATGTGATGTCTTTCTCTAGCCGGTATATCCCAACCAGGCTGGATCACTACCGAGGTGTTGTTATAGCAGTGCCATCTATCAGTTCATGTGGTAGGAACAGCATCCCTTCGTTATTGGTTCCTTGTAGAGAGCGTTGGACTAGCGGGATAGAGCGGTCGAAGACGGTCGGTTGCCCGAGTGAACGTCGAAGGTATGTGCGCCTTTGGAAGAACTCCTTTAATGAATCCCTTCTCTCTTGGTTCGATGGGACTAAGTTGCATGAGTAGCCAGGTGGTAGCTTCTAGTCTGATTCCGGTTTATGAGGATAAGATTCCAGATTTGTACTCGGATGATTCATCGAGAAACAGTGGGATATGCTAAGCAACCAAGCCAGTCAAGGTACCTAGGAATTTCTCAAGAGACAACTGTGTCAGAATACAGAAAACGGTTTGAAGCTCTTTGTCTCGATTTAATTAGCTTACCAGGGAAGTACTTGGAGGAGATTTTTTTGAGGGGATTAAAGCCTAACTTACAAGCTGCAGTTCGACAGCTACAACCAAAGGGGATTGTACACATGATGGATTTAGCACAATGGCTAGAGGAAGGTAATAATATTATAGCTTCAGACAGAAGAGAATCGCTTGGGAAATAAGGGTGGCTTGTTCACGAATGCCCTGTTAGAAGGAATCATTGGACAAAAGGAGGAGACGAAGATCGGCCGGCCGGCGATAGGGTTCTCCGCATCAATATCCCAATAGTCAATAAAGAAAGGGGGTGAGTGCACCAATCCATAAATAGCCAGTGCCATTATACCCATTCCCCATTTCCTTTGAAGGAATCTCTGGGGATTAGTACTGCTTTACTAAAGCTTTCCCGAGTTAGCCCAATGCTATTGAATCAGCCAATTTATTAAGATTAAAGGGAATGGCATTTTGGACAAAAAGAGGGGTAATCTAAGAGGAAATGAATCATCATAGGTTGTTCAAGAATAAGGGACTGATGACTTTCCTGTTGATGCAAGTAACTGTGAACTGCCTGCCTTAAGATACGAATGATAGCCCGCACGCAACAGGCGGGTCAAAACTTGAGATTCGATATTAGCTGATGCAGATGAACTAGAAGGGCTGCTCCTGGAAAGCTACTATTTCATTTAGAGTTCTTTCAGAGTAAGTAGTGGTCGGAGGGAAACCCTCAACCTCAGCCTTTCGCTACTTCTACAGCTCAACCAGAAACTGAGTCCACTATAGTAGCATTTCATGCGTCACCTTCCTAAACTCTTGACTTACCGGCTAGTTTCTCGAAGAAGGATAGATCTTTCCAAGCAACACTTCTGGGTCTAGGAAGTGGAACAATGGCAATCACTTTTTTGGGTTCAGTAATCCACTCGGTGAGAGGACTGGTGGAATCGGCTGTGCTTCCTGATCCGACGGAACCGCCTTCTTGAGTAAAGAAGACAGGATGTATGGCACTATAGGAAGCCGGAGACGATAGTCCTATTTCAGGATCTCGTACGGACGAAGCGAGGAGCAAGTTTTTTCTCCGTGCGGCGAGGGATAGTTGTCTATAAGGCCATTGAGGTCAAAATATTCTCCTGGTGAGCCAAGTCCCGTGTTTATCCGCAGATTGCTTCATCTTCGTGCCTTCGGTTCACTCTCAGCTCCTCCAACAGATCATCTCTATCTATATCTCTTCCACAGTGGGGCTGTTGGAGTATCCCGAAATTTTCGGAGGGTCTCGGCCATACAATGCTCGGAAAGGAGTCATAGAAATGGAAGAGTGGTGAGAGGTATTATACCAGTACTCCGCCCAAGGTAACCATCTCGCCCAAGTCTGAGGTTTCTGGCCAGCTTAGCATCTCAGGTAAGTTTCCAGGCATTGACTACTTCGGTTTGGCCATCTGTTTGTGGGTGGTATGCGGAACTGCGGCGAAGAGTAGTTCCCTGTGAGATGAACTCCGCCATCCAGAAGGAGCTGAGTCAGATTCTATGTCTGAGACTATTCCGGAAATCCGTGCAGTCGCACTACCTCAGTAATGAACACCTCAGCCACTTCCTTGGCAAAGGATGAGCGAGCAACAGGAAGTGGCCGTAATCTGTCTACACCAGTAGAGTATCTCAACCCCCAGATCTTGGTAGCCCTTCTATGAAGTCCTTATCTCGGACCAGACTTGATGAGGTATTGGTAACGGGTTAGACCGACCGGAGACTTGAGTACGAGTTCTGTTGACAGGTTTGACACTTCTAAACCTTGCTACATCCTGCTTCATACCTTTCCTCATCTCTTGTAGGTCTGAGCCCGATCCTCCTTTGCTGCTGGCGTGGAACTGGTTCAGCAATAGAGGGATGATCGGAGACCCTGTTGAAACATGTTCCCTTCCATTCTGATACAACAGTCCTTCTTATACGGTGTATCCCGCCCTTCCCTGCACGGGCCTGTTCTAAGTCTTTAGCTCGGGGTCAGCCTCTAAGAGAGAGATCTCCTCTGTTGTATCCTCAGAGGGTTCGCAATCCACTGAAGAGTGGACCGGTTTCTTAATCGACAGCGTAATCAACTCACCAGTTTGTTTCATTGCTCTATATAATAAGATAAGAGATCAGCTGACCCTACTAAACTAGAAGCGATGGCTAACTGGCCAGAACCTCGGAACATTACAGAATTAAGAGGGTTCTTGGGTTAGGTCCAGTAGCTCGGGTTGGTTGATCAAGTTAGAGAGGAGCGGAAGTCGATCCAAAACTGTCCTCGAAGTCTGCTGCCAACCTTGTTGCCTTAAAGAAAAGGTTTTTCGCTACTCCCTCGGTCCTTAACCTTAAAAGGACGTTCTAAAAGAGTGGGATGCCTAAGGTAAGGGTTGGCACACGTTCTTTCCCGTCCCGCTATTCCTTGGTCGAGGAATCAAGAATATCCGGTGTTACAACTGATTCTCCTATATTAGCTAGTCGAAGATAAGACGATAGTAAGGAAGTGAACGGTTGGTTCAAAGAGGGAAGTGGCTAACTAATATAAAGCAAAGTAAGCAGTAGATCGAGAGAATCTTGCAAGAGTGCTGACCTTGCTGACAATAAACGCACCGAATACACACTTAGCTGGATTGAGTCGACTTACGGAGTCTTTCGATTCTCAGATTGACGATGTGGCTTTCTGCATCGAGAGACTTGGCGATCATATCGTCTACGTAGACTTCTATCTCCCGGTCCATCATGGAACTGTGTGGCCATCTGCTACCTGCCCATAGAAAGGGTTTGAAAAGGTACCCAATTGAATAGTGAATTATACCCGGGGAATCAATAAACACGCCCTGGCCTACTCGGGTGGTTCTCATCCCTTTCAACCATGTCCAAGATTTCTTCTCAGTATCGTTCTGGAAACTCCTCACTGAGCCCGATGTCAAGATCGAGATATTAGCTGATGCAGATGAACTAGAAGGGCTTACGACGAGTAGGCTCTTTGATGGAATAGTAGATGTCGGCATTTCCGCTCCTAAAGGAATGAAGCTCGCCTAAAAAAATCAATTTCGGCACATTCATCAAGCTTAGGAAAGCCGTCCTTCAAAGATCCAAGCAGGGGATTCTCAAGCAGTACACACACGAGGAAGCAGTCCCGTCCTCATGATAATACTGCTTTATGGGATAAAACAGAGGGCGAAGCGTAGCGAGCAAATGAAAGAAAGAAACTGGTTCTCGTTGTTGATTCCGTATGGGTCAAAGAGTTCCTAATTGGTTAGTTGCTTCGGCCAAGGCAGCAATACGGTGCTAATTCAGAGGTTTCCCTCTTCTAATAAGATAAGCTAACTAAGCAAAGATTCAAGGTACGAAGTGACAACCTTGGGCATTGCACGAATCCCCTCTTTCGGAATAGAATAGAGCGGGCAAAGCCCTATTTCTTCTTTCATTCTCGGCTTTTCTTTTAGTGAACCAGGAAAAGAGATAATGAATTAGGTAGGGTGGTCCCATCAGAATGGGCTTGGACCTTTTTCTTTTGCCTGCCCTGGGAAAGCATCTTGATCAGATCTAGACGAATTAGCCAGCAGATAGGCAGACACCCAATGGAAAGATGAGTGCTGTTCAATTATTTGAGTTCAGTCTAATTTTCGACCTAACAAGAGCAACGGAATCACGCTCTGTAGGATTTGAACCTACGACATTGGGTTTTGGAGACCCACGTTCTACCGAACTGAACTAAGAGCGCTTTCTTATCATAATTGATAAGACTGTAAAGACGAGGATTCTTTTTTTTTTTTTTATAACCCCAATAAATTTTCCACGCCTAGACTATCATATATAATATGAGAAATTGAAAGATTATCTATGGTAAGTTTGATAATGATCGAGTGACATTGCTTTTTCGGTCCGAACCAAGGAATCCCTTATATATGATGAAAAATGGATCTTGTTCTATCGTTGATCAGAGATTTCTCTATGAAAAATACGAATCGGAGTTTGAAGAAGGGGAAGGAGTCCTCGACCCGCAACAGATAGAGTAGGATTTATTCAATCACATAGTTTGGGCTCCTAGAATATGGCGCCCTCGGGGCTTTCTATTTGATTGTATCGAGAAAGGCCTAATGAATTGGGATTTCCCTATTTGGCCGGGTCATTTCGGGGCAAGCGGATCATTTATGATGAAAAGTATGAGCTTCAAGAGAATGATTCGGAGTTCTTGCAGAGCGGAACCATGCAGTACTAGAGACGAGATAGGTCTTCCAAAGAACAAGGCTTTTTTAGAATAAGCCAATTCATTTGGGACCCTGCAGATCCACCCTTTTTCCTATTCAAAGATCAGCCCTTTGTCTCTGTGTTTTCACATCGAGAATTCTTTGCAGATGAAGAGATGTCAAAGGGGCTTCTTACTTCCCAAACAGATCCTCCTACATCTATATATAAACGATGGTTTATCAAGAATACGCAAGAAAAGCACTTCGAATTGTTGATTCAGCGCCAGAGATGGCTTAGAACCAATAGTTCATTATCTAATGGATTTTTCTACTCTATCCGAGAGTTATCAGTATTTCTCAAATCTGTTCCTATCTAACGGAACGCTATTGGATCGAATGACAAAGACATTGTTGAAAAAAAGATGGCTTTTCCCCGATGAAATGAAAATAGGATTCATGTAATGTAACAGGAGAAAGGTTTCCCATTACTTAGCCGGAAAGATATGTGGCCGTGAAATAGGGATTAAGTGGAACGGAATTGACTGGGTGGTAGAGTTGTAGAAACACCTATTTCTTCCACTTAGTTCCATGGAACAATATGCTACTACTGAAACATAGAAGAAGAATTGAAATCTTAGATCAAAACACTATGTATGGATGGTATGAACTGCCTAAACAAGAATTCTTGAATAGCGAACAACCAGAGCTATTACTCACTACATCAAAAAAATTTCCATTAAGGAAAGATGGAAATCCATTGGAAAATCAAAAATACGCATGTCGGATGAAATTGTTGTTGCTATCTGTTCCAATAATGAATCAACTGAATAACTATCTAAAATAGATAGACCTTTCTCTTCGTCTCAGGTCGATGGATCTTCTCAATTGGAAGATCCCCTATATGGATAATACACATTCCAGTTGACCGAGCCTAATTCTAATTGTTTTGTTCCGAAGTCAAGATATCCACGGAGTGGTTCGCCCTATTCAGATATTCACGACCAAGAAGTACTGGATTCTCTTCAGGATAGGTCCTGAAAGGAGAAGGAAGGCTGGAATGCCACCAGGCGTCTATTATTTCATTCACCCGACCCGATAGTACCAATTTTGGTAACGCCCATCCAGTGCCAAAGTCACTTTTTGGGTAAGTCACCAATCCCTAAAACGGACTATGTAATGTACTTTATATTCTGGGTTACGGGGGGCATTTTACCAGAGGTTTAGATTGTATCAATCTACCCTTGTGTGATTCCTGTTGAATCATATACTGCGGGGCGCAGGGCGGACGATTTCAAAGCGGACTCCCCCTCCCCATTCATTAGATAGAGAAGATCGCCAAGATTTCGCGATCCGCTGCCGAACTTATTCCATTTCAATATTATGATGCCTTGAAGAGGCGTTCCTCGAACCTCCACGCTCTTTAGCACGAGATTTTGAGTCTCGCGTGTCTACCATTTCACCACCAAGGCGTTCATCGGAGTGAATCGTATTCCATAAATATGATATCTATCTAGTATGGCCAATTGGACTGAATGTGGTATGGCAGCAATAGCAAAGGGGCACATTAATTAGTAAGGCAAGCTGTAAGAATAGCACTCGGAAATCTCTCTAAAACCAAAGCCCGGGAGTCAATAGACTGAGTGACTGTGGTCAGGTAGCTGTTAGTAAGAAGCTCCGGTTCACATCAGAAATCGCCAACATGAACACAAACTGAATCTTGAATTTCGTATAGAAAGAAAAAAATCTCTCCTTGAAGCTCAATGTACCCTCCTTCCTCATAAAAATGGTCCCTTTCGTCCAGTGGTTAGGACATCGTCTTTTCATGTCGAAGACACGGGTTCAATTCCCGTAAGGGATAGGTACTCATTCTCGGCCGCTTTCAGTTAGTGTTCATTGCCGAGGAGGGATCGGGAGTAAAGTGATAGGGCAAAAAAGGTGGGTGAACAAGAGTTGTCACGATAGAACAGAGAATGAAACCAGAAAACCAATTGATATTAGTCGAAACGATAGACTCTCTCTGCCAAAATATGGAGAAACTACAAAACAACGGTATTTCATCCGATCACTTCTATAATTTAGTGTATGAAACTCCAGCTAACGCAGTAACCAAGACTATAGAGCACCTTTTCCATCGGCATAATTTGACTTTGCCACCCCGTTGGACCCACGAGCAGATACTACAAGATATCCTCGGGGATGATCTCACCCTGAAAAATGTCACTTCAGTCTTAAAAAACATAACTCAGTTGGGACTAGCCAGCGATGAGTTCCATCAAGTGCTGAATGTCTTACATTTAACAGGAGGTGGGGGGGGGTTTAATTAAAGGAATAAGCTCACTTTTCAATGCCGATTGAGCCCGAGTAAAATGACAGTCGGGCTCCCAGACTACTTAGCAAACCTGAGTGAATAAACCACGATGGTGCTTTCAGGAACTGGACAAAAGGACCTAGAACTACAGATTTGTCTGATGCTTTCTTCCTTGAAAAGAGGGAGACGGGCTATGTAGGCTGTTGCTGTTCAACAAACGTATCAGCAACTCGACGAGAAAATTGGTAAAAGAAGGAAAGGACAGTATTCGGTGGATTGGACAAATGAGAACTTTCCTTCTCCTTACAGGCAAGCTCTCTAAGCAAGCTGTTTTCTAGAAAAACTTTCTCTTTATATACCGGCGATTTCTATCAAAATGGCGAGATAGGGAATAAAGCTCAACTCAGCGAATTGGTTTTGGCTAGAAAAAGGGATTCCCGATTTGTCCCTTTGGTCGTCCTTTCTCGTTCCGGACCCTGCTCGGCAGGTTGGCAACATGGGGATTAGCTACATTAGCCAGGAAGGGATGTTGTCTGAGGAAGCCAATCCGGAGGGAACTCAACTGATACGCGGCAAGCCCTTGAAAACAATAACTCGCCGATAAACGGAGTACAGACTGGAACAGACCAAACGGAATTTATCTAGTACAATTCTTCCCTCAGGACAGCCTATACTAAGATATTAACTAAAGGAATGAAAGAATGAGCACTGCCAGCTACAACGGATGCGTGACTTCTCCTTCCATTTCAAACAATCAAAGGGATCTAGGGATGAAAGTGACTTGATAGATCCAATAAATCTTGGAAAAGAGAACTGGTTCATATGATGTTCTCTCCCCGAGATGCATTATACGATGAGACCGGTTAACTCTCAGAATGATTCTGTGTGCCGGGGCTTATAACAGAGATAGGAAATACTCAGTTCGGTCAGGATATTGGCTTATCAATCGGCTAACACACAAGGAGAAGCTCCGTGAGATGGACAACCTTTACTGAACCCGTTGAAGCATAAGATATGGAAGCTATGCACAGTTCAAAAAATCTGAGTTTTTGTGTGGAAAACATTGAGTGGCTTGCTGTCTCCGATAGTCTCAAATCGAGAGGGATGAAGGTTGACTTCAAATGCCAGATTTGTGGTTCAGATCCAGAAACTATCAACCACATATTATTCACTTGCCCCATGAGATATGGGCGTTATCAAACTTCCCGTCCATGATAGGAGAGTATTCTTCTTCCTCTATCTACGCTAATTTTTATCACTTACTCATGGTCTATGAAGACAAATGCCTTTTGAGATAAGAAGTTCCCTTTGATTCTGTGGGTTTTGTGGAAGAATAGGAACAAAATGGTATTTGAAGGGGAAGGTGTATGAAGCTGATAAAGCGGTGGATAAGGTCATGGAAGACGCACGGCAATGGTTTATCGAGAGCTCTATCAACAACCCATGGCGGATGAGAAAATAGCCCAGTGGTGAAGCTCCTACGTTAGGCTTTGTGAAATGTAATGTTGGAGTAGCCTGGTCTAAAAAGAAACTACTTAGTGGTGCTTCTTGGGTGCTCCGTGACCACATGGGTAAGGTTTTGATGCATAGTCGACGAGCAATCAGATTTTGAGGCTAAAGTGCGGAGGGCTGTCGAGAGTATTCGAAGTTTACGATTCATGGGGGTGATCTTGTTGATGCTATTGAAATTGTTTCTGCGGTACGATCCCCTAGAGAGTGGCCAGCTCTACGGTTGAATACCTTGGACTTATTAACATCCCTTTCTGAGGTGACTAATTGGAGAAGAGAAGATCGAAGCTTCGGTGCTTTGGCTATAGCACGAAGTTCGGGATAATAGGAGTCTTATGTGGCACAAGGAAGCCCGATATGGCTAAAAAAACTTTGAGATGATGATCGACCCGGTGATATAGGGAGTATGGTTTCCAAGCGTCCTCGTGGTTGAGCATTCTTTCAACTCTGTGTTGGAGCGCTCTGTTTTCTTTTGCTGGTTTTTGTACCTTCCCTTCGGAAACCAACTCCGATTGAATGCGGAATCCCGCTAGCCATTATTCGTATTCACTCCAAGATCAAGGAGGCATCTGTAAGCCATCTTAGCTAAGCGAAGAGCGGAAAGAAGGAATAAAGAAAGAGTACTCTCGCCATCAGAACGACTCTCAGCTTCAGCCATTCGAGTCAGAGGGGAGAGAGGGGGGTCGAAGCGCGATGCTTCTGATCTGCCGATTCCGAGGTCAGGGATGAAGATGGCTGTGGTGACTAGGCCTAGTGGCAGCTAATCCAACTCTAATTGATACAAACCTTGACTCTCGCTATGGCTAGCTGTGCTTTCCCGTCTAGCAAGTGAAGCTAGGGCCCGCCCACTCCTGCTGCTGGCTGTTTCGGTATAGAATAGCTCTTCCTACTGTTGTTTACTGGGAATGAGTAGCATGAGAAGTCCCGGTAAGAGAGCGAAGCGTTGCTCCTGAGGTGTGATGTGCATCTATCCCTGAAGTTGTGACTGGTGTATTCTTCTGATGTGTGGAGGGAACCATTGCTGCTCCCCCCCCCCCCCGCACTTGTAGCTGTATATTCTGGGCGAGGAGCGTAAGCGACATGGCATATTTGTGAAAGAATCTCCCTTCTCTTCGTTCGGACTAGCCATGAATAACCAGTTGGTTGTTTCCAATGGAGGAACCCCTGTTCATGCATGGCGGGGCCCGGGATCCCTTGCTGCTGCGGTAAAAGAGTCTTCCTTCTTCTTCTGGGCGGAATGTGTATGAGTAGGCGTGAAGTAGGCGAAGCAGTCCTCCCGTTGATACGTGGGATAGGAGAAGAGGTCTACCACTTTATATCACTAAGTTCCCCCTCTCCGTCTTGCAGGTATTTGTTTCTGGGTTGTGTCTGCTTCCCGCTGTGCAGCTTCCACTTCCTTTCTTTGTTCTCTGGGAATAAGTAGCATGAAGAGTTCATCTGTTGTCCGTAGGTCCCTGGCTGAGTTATCATGTGTAGCTAAGTACGATCTGCGTTCTGCTGTCAGTTAAGAATCTCCTCCTCTCTTTGTTCGGATGGGAACTATTGTATCTGTTGTTAACCCTTGTATCTGGCTACGCCGCCCTTAGAAGCAGAGTAGCCAGTCCAGTAGGTGTAGTTAGTTATCTGTTCAAGTAGGTAAGAGGAACCCAGCTTCTCCTATCTCATAGGAGGAACCCGTAGAATCAATATCTTTTCTTTCTTTCCACAGAAGGTCAGCGGTCATACTCTTCGTACTGTTGTTAGCTGTTCCTGTTCCAGACGAAGTAAGGTAGCCGGCTCAGTCTCTTACTCGGAGAGGAACGCCTACTACTCGACTAATAGGAGAGGAACGCCTTTGACTTCTTTCTCTTTCGAAAAAAAGGAATGTAGTTAGCCTAATCACTGGGATGATGATTGGATCAGCAACTTCTCTTGAAGCTGGACAAGGTAGGCTGGTTTTGTCAACTCATTTGCTTCCGCGCTCTCTTCTGTAAACGACCTGCTTACTTCTCCACTGACCCACTCACGATCTACTAAAGGGCAAGTAGCTTGATTGGTTCGAATCCAATTCGTGAGCAGATGAGAAATTGTTGCACCGTGGACTCTGATTCAGTAGCGGCAGCAAATCCTTCTCTATTCTACGATCTGATCTTGTTTGTTGCCCGATTTGAAATCTCCCTTATAACTCCTTCTGGGCGTCCAGCTAAATAGGGGTCCTAGGCACATTTCTAGCTTAGGCAAACAAAAGAAATGAAGAGAAAGCACCGAGGAAGATGTCTGTGCCCATCTAATCCTTTAGCAGCTCCGGCATCGGCAACAGTTGGCTCAAAAGTTGCTTCGCTAGGAGTGTGCTAGCACAGATGAATATTCCGTAGATTACTAAAGGCAAGGAAGAGGTGTGCTTCAAAGCATCCGAAAAGCAAAGAAGAATGGTACAGCACATCGGTCGAAAAGGCGGTCTATTCCCGGTAAAGGTCTTTTCTATTCACTGGACACAGCATAGCAGCAAAGAAAATATAAGGCAAATTGCTGCGCTAGACCTTCAAGGGAAAGAAATCCTCGCTGATTGATCTGTATTACATGACCGATTGAAGAAAGGCGGGAAGGCTAGAGACTTCTTTTGCTTCTCTTATCTAAGAGCAGCTTTCTCCGTTCTGAAGCACAAGCACAGTTATTAATGGTGCTAGAGAGGTCAGGACATACTCTCGAGCTATGATGAACTGAGACGACTCTTCGACTTCTTCTTTCTTTACGCCAAT